>QNGE01001614.1:29960-60146 GCA_008508345.1 Paragonimus westermani
AGTCTATCTGAATGCGAACGCTGCGATCAAATGTGAGTGATGGTCAACTTGAAAATAAACCAAATCCCCGACTACTCATCAGTTTTCACATTTATTGTGCTGTAACTAGCCTGATGATCAAACAAAGTAAGCAGGTCATGTTCGCTACTCATGGCTTCAATGGGTATTTTCGAAAGAATTAAACGATCCGTGCTCCACTTTGACCGCTAACGCCGTTTTCATTAAGCAAAGCCGTTGACACCCCTCGTATAAGCCGTACCATTCCCTCCATCCAAGTAGCCAATACGAAGTGCTCTAATTAAGGTTGGTTGTCGCTTCCGGTTAGTTGGGCCAGTCGTGGTGTTGCCATCACGTCCAAGATTCTAACGTGGAAATTTTATTGCATCAAAATGATTTGCTTTAGCATGTAATGGAAAATCTTGTCCCTAAAATGGAAACAGCCACGTAAAAAGTATAGATGTGTATGTCAAGCGCCACCTTATTACTTGAGTTTAGAATGTGTGCTTTCAGATTTCAAAATGTATGAGTATCAGGTTTGAAAATGTCTCACTAGCAAGTTTCTGAGAGAAAAGCTTTGACATTTGATGCTCTGTTTTACTGACTGCGTTGAAATTTATAACTTCATCAACGTCACTGCATTCCGTTGACACTACATGATGTACATAGACATTCCGAATTCCAAACCTCCAATCATGGATGAGCACTTCCGTAGCCGCTTTTGTTCGAAGAACCCACCCTGACCATACTCAGCTTTTCAGCGTGCTTGCTTACCTGTTGTCGTATGGTGAAAACGTCGGTCACCTGATGATGTTAACAAGCAGAGTGGATAAAGGTCAGAGGTGAAATTAACCGAATTGTTGAAGTTGGCCTGCCGAATTGGACGTGAGCAGGCTTGTTTTCACTTTTCGAGTATGAACTCTTTTTTCACTGGGGGTATTTAAGTGCTGTGTTCTATATTTACCTGTCTCCACTGGTAGGTGACCCTTAATGATACTACCATAAGTAGTTAGGGAGCTTCGTTGTTGCAATATTACCAACTGGATTTGATGAGATCATTTGTTTTCCGATTAATAGGCCATAGGCTAATGATCAAGTTGTGAAGACAATCTACCCAACTTGTCTTCCTTGAACTAGAAGAACCTTGTAATTTTTACAGAACTGAGAAAGAACACGGATAACGGATGTCAATGCTTGAGGCCGGTAAGATTATTCCGTCAGGCACGCATAAAGTGACATCTCACTTGCTACCGCCTCTGTGTGACGGTTATGCAACCAGTGTCCAGCATGACACTGTGTACGTGGCTTTTTGCAATGGCGATCGTGAAAATACGAAATCAGTTAGATCGAAAGGAGCTGAATGAAAAGTTCATGGAGTGCGACAGTTGTAATCTATTGTGAGTGATGCCCAGTTTGCATATAAATCAATTCTAGCAAACGGTTGGCATGCGGCGTGCAGGAAAGAGACGAATTTAGATTAAATCGATAGGCAAATTGTTTGTGAATAACAAGTTCAACGGTTTCAGATTGTTCTTCTAGAATTCGGCGGTCCAAAGTCGACTGGCAATTGCCTTGGGAGGACAATGAACGTGAGTTGTTTTGCTTGCAGCCTCAATCTGGGTGAGCTTTAATGTTAGTGTGCTATTACTGACCTAGCCTGCTGATCCAACCGTGATCTGATTGGACAGTTTTCACGAAAGATAGACGCTTTCACCTTTACTGTCGCAGCATGCGATCCACAAGATAAACTTTACAATCAATTTGCGGACTGTACTCAGTGTTATCCGCAAACATCTACCCCGTGACTGAGCACAACTAACTATACGGCTTCCGTACAGCTAAGGCTTACCTGAGGTTATGCTCTTGAAAAGGTCATCAGTGCTGGGAGCAGACGTGTACTGCGCTCAATTAGCAGATTTGTCTACGTGACCGGAGCGCACACAGCACCTTCCACGTGCCTGTGCTTCTGCACCAGGTGGATGTGCACAACAAACACTCCGCTCACGCCACCGACAAGTAAACATCTTGTCTGGCTCGGCAGCGTCGTGCAATCAACCAATTCAATGTTGGGCCCTTGAAGCAGCCAGCCTGCGGGGGTCGATGTGTTGGTTGATCTCACAGTCATTGGCGGTCGGCTTCGTTGGTACAATACCCGAGTGCATTGCTACTGTGTTTTTCCGACCAATGACGTCAGATCAGAGGAATCGACCAATGCTAGCCAATCCGTGCAGCTTCACATCACCATACCAGATAGCCTCGGGACCGACTCGGATAAATGGGCCAGTAAACAGGCAATGTACGGTTTAACGCGAAAGACAGGGGTGAGTAAACAATGCCAGCATGAGAAAAACAAGACGAGTTGAAGATTAGTCAACGATCGGTTAGAAGCTTCCCTCCAAGCGTATTAACAGATAGGCTGTAGCTTTACTGGCTGATAACCTTCTTGAAAATCACCAGAATCCAATACGAATCTGTCTAACTGCCAGAGCCAAGTGTATCTCACTGACCTTCACGAACAATGGGAATTTCGTTGTTTACACTGTACTGCTGCACCTTCTCATTTTGTACATTCGTAAAGATTATGAATGATTTTACGAGAGCAAAATCGAATGATACCAAATAGTTAACCCTCATATCACGTTCAGGTCATTTTTGACCTGTGTTGAAGTAGGGGTTTCGCCTCACGAAGCTTACGTTTGTCGTTTCCGCATTAAACTTTAATGTCCTCAGCGGCCAAGTTGGTTGCAACTTTTGGTGTGCTGAGGTCGGTTTCTGTGTACTGTCGGGATGATCTGGCAAACTACACCCATTGATATACTTATTTGCATCAATCATTCTATACTACATTTTCTCTCTCCCTAAACATCTCAGTTTTGTGTTGTGTTCCACTGGACTACTAGCTGTTGTTCACCCCACTGGTATAACGCTTTGAAGCTCCGCATTGGTCATATGCTAACCTAGTGTTTTTGACATTTCCAAGTCACAGACAGTCTGTGGAAAAGCCTCTTAGTCGCCATTCGCTTAAAGAAGAATCCATCTCACTTAACTCATTTGTAAGTTGGTGATATTTATATACTCTTCTTAATTCGATCACGGTCCTTGATTTTATAAGCAGACTGGTGGCGTGTGATTTGGTTGAACAACTCCACATCACTGGACAGGTGTTCGGTTGGGTGACACGGTAAACAAAATACGGCCTAAATGGACAGTCGGAAGTGCACTCTGGAAAATATGGATGTCTACGTTATCCGAAACACTGTGTCCCACCCATTTTATTCACATAAATAGAAAGCATGTATTCCATTTTGCTTTAACTGATTCATCACAGACAAGTAGAATGAACTGCCGAATAGCAGGCAAACGAATCAGTACATCAAAATCAAGTGACCATCTCTAATGCGAACAAAGTGGTCTACATGTGCGAATGTTGCGTGCACAACATGGACCGATAATGCCTGAAAAACTTAGCTGCAATGTATAAAGGCAAACTGGGCTGGTTTTGTTAAAGCTGACATCGTCTTCGGGGGCAAACTAGATAAGCACAATTCCAGGTGATGCTGACGTATGCCCGGGACAGTTTCAACTGGGAAATACTGAGAACAGTACTCAGAAATTGGGGGACTTCGACTAGTTCGAAGAATCGTACTTGAATTCAGAACCCCAGTGTATATAGCAAGAAAACCTCGTACATTAAGCAGTTTTTATTCATGGAACAAGAACATAGATTTATGGGTATTCATTAGTATTACGCAAATCAGAGTCTATCACTAGTTGGCCTTAATCGCTGCAAGCTGTCATCCGTTTGGTCCGATGCATAACAAAGAACTTGGCAAATAGTGTAAGGCATAAAAATGTAATTGTTTGTCCAATCCTGATGTTGTGTCCTAAATAGAGGTTGGACTGGTCCGACTCTAGATCGTATTTTGCGCCGGGTTTTCGATAGGTGGTGAACCAGATTGGCTTGTGCAACAACATCGGGATCAAAAATGCGGAGTACCGACCGGAGTACCCACCTCATAAACTGCTGACATGTTTGGCTTAATAGTTCATGCGCACTTAGAGCAAGATGGCGAGTACTGATTATTGCTGTTTCAAGGGACGCGATCATTTGTGAGTTCTGATTGCGCAATAATGTTTGAGACGAGTTGATCGGGTCAGTGACGCGTCCCGTCCCTGTGTCGTGTCTTTCGACTGGCGATGTTGGATTTCGGTCCACATTTTCTGTTGCGAATGCCTGCTGCGAAGCCACACGCACGAACCACCAACCCGCTACCATAAGTACTATCGATGTTTTCAGTTTATTGTGGAGTGGTCAGCAAAGACGCTGCTTTTTCGCACCACCAGAGAAGCCAGAAGAGAGTGTCAACATATCCAGTGTCCGAGTACTTCAATGCACGGCTGATGGCACACTGAAATTCACCCAAAAGGTGGGATGAAACAGTGACACCCCAGTGAATGATCGTTGGTATACAACGTAAAGTAGCACGCGAGACACTGCTTCCTCATGATGGTGAGACGCCCGATAGATCAACAAAAAACGATGCCTTATTCTTCAGATCCAAACTCGAATTATCAAAACAGCAGCACTAAGGCATCAGTGAATAGGTCTTTCGTCTACCATAGTTCTGTTGATCAGAATAACGTATACCAGAGTACCGACATATTAGCACTGTATGCCGTTACTATGGTAAGGTGGAACACTCTGTTCGCCTGTGCAGATCAAGCAGTTCAAGTGGAAAACCATTGAAGGCTCCCACGATAACCGCCCGGGCGGTTGAGTGGTTCGATGAAAACGAATCAGACCTGAGTGCATTGGGATTCTTACTGTTCTCAGTAATCGCCCTGCATCATAATTTGTTGAATTATGTCACTCGCCAGATAAACGATGAGCAGCGAAACCGACTCTTTCGTTTCTAGTAGACGCATCCTCTAACGAAACAGGTGAAGTGAATTGCATATCGGCCGATTTGGCTTCAGGGGTATCGTCATTCTCGGAACTGTACAAACCTACGGGTGGAATCGAAAGTCAGTCGTTTAGAGGGAAGCTGTATTATTTCAGTTCACATTGCCCGAAGCTGATTCAGTATCGGGTGGACGGATCTGCATTATTCCGATTAGCCAATCAAACTGTACCTGCACAACGGGTCGTACGTTTTGACTCCATCTGAACTGTTATTTTTGGTCTTCCGAAGCCACCCTGACCTGATTCGTCCCAGTGCCTCAACTGCCATATACGGCTGTTCTGTCTGATTCTCTCTGTATCCTGACTGCCTAGCATGGTAACTGTTCGTTGTATCTTTTCAAGTTTTTGGCTAGTTCCCAATACACGGTGGTGCCCCTTCTCGGGTTTGGATTCAAGCAGTACGACTGAGTGCGTAATGGAAGGAACGATCTAACACACGACCACAAACTACCACTATGAAGTTTGATCGTAAAACCAAGCAACACTGTTGTACACAATGTGTAATGCATAGATGTGCGTAAGCCACTTTGTTCGAAACTTGGCTGAGGAGCAATAACACAACGGCACTGTAAGAAAACAGGCGCAAACTGGGGGTACAAGCCATGTCAACCTCCTGAAGAAATTCCAAAACGTGAGTGAGCACTGAATCCTGTAACCATCAGTGGCCCCGAATCAAAAGACCAATATAATTCACTTCTATAACAGCGGTGAATAAATTGACGGATTCAGTGAATGCGTCTTGTGAACAGAACAAAGAAACAAAGCACAATACGACTGACAAAGAGTTAGTCAATTTGCGGTACAATCCTGTCGAGGAAGGGACATTGAAAAAATTCGTCATCCTCTAAGAAACCCCTTGCAAAAACTGCCCATCGAAGGGCAGCGTACAAAGAGGGAACTAAATACAGAAGCCCTCGTGACGCAGATGTTTCCACGATCCTAATGCGACTATTATCGTCATTCCAGTCTGCGTATCCACACGGATATAAACCCATTCATGTGGACAAGTGTGTTCCGAGTACTGTATGACGAAAAACCATATACAGTCTCAATGTATGGGGTACCAGAAGGCCTACAAAGTCCACTGGACATTGGATCTTATGAAAACAACATCCGACAGTCTGGAGCTGAAGGAGTTTCTTGAACGCTTCTTTGAATTCCTTGGAGAGACTTTACGAATGTTAAAATAGTTCCAGACTGTTAGTTACTTGGGGGCGGCTACCAGCGGAAATCTCTTAAGTACACATACTACCAGATACACCGAGGAGGAGAGTAGAGGATGAGTTGGCTCACTTGCTGGCTCGATATGAAATCTTCTCACCGCGGAAGGAGGAACTCCAGTTTTTTCGTCACCAAATTCGACTACTGGGCACGCATTTGCAACAACTACATGCTGTGATATCCATGCCTACCGTTGTCTGCACATCACCTGTGTACCCGTACCTTCATCTCTCTCTCTCTCTCTCTCTCTCTCTGGCTCCGAACGCTCCAATCGTGTTTTCCACACAATCGACTGGGCGACACGCTATTCAGTGGTTGACACGCGGATGCGAGGGCGATAGCCCAAGTTCCCCTAGTCGATACGAATTCTTCTTCTGGTATCGCACGGGCGTCAGCTTTTCTTAAGTGGAATCGTAGAAAAACTGGTGTGGTGCCTCGTTCTTTGAATACAATGTCAGTGTAGGAACAGCAGACATAAGAAAAGATAAGAACTTATCGTTCATTTACTACTTTTGCCAAGCAGATAAACGTCTAACAAGGTCTTAAATTGCATCCTAGAACAAATGTTAACGACACCTGGCGAAACACTATTTCAGTGGGCGATCATTCTGTGAGAGAAAAAGTTGTCTGACAAGTGTTTGAGGTCTTCTTTTAGACATTTCATTGTGACCCCTTAGTCCATTTGGAGCTGTGACAGTAAGGATTTTCCTTGTCAGCCTTTCAGAAAGAAAGAAAAAAGTAAGAATGAGGTCTTCTCAAAGTCTACGTTATTCAAGAGGGTAGAGATCAAGGATTTCACACCGAGACTTGTACGAAACGTTCCGAAGACCTTCTACGATTTTGGTCGCAGCCCGCTGTACCCGCTCGAATGCATTTATGCCCTTCTTGAGGCCAGAATAAACGTCTGAGTTAGCGTATTCGAGCAATGGTCGAACACAACGTCTCGTAAATATTTTGGAAAGCTTTCTTGTCAGTACGAGGAGATGTCCATTTAATCATACCCAGTATAGCGAAACCTTTTTTGGCTGCTTTTTCGTAGTGAAGTGAGAAATGCAAACTGGAGGATAACCATATACCCCGGTCTTTTTAAGACTCACCTTGGCAATATGCACTCCCATTTGTGCATGATGTGTTGCGAAAACGTTACCAGAATCGCCACCAAGAGACATATGTGCACACTTATGGTCATTGATAGGGAGACGTCACGCCGCTGACCATTGCTTCACGGCATCAAGGTAAGCCTGAGAATTCCAGATGTTTAAATCATTCGCATAAAGAAGAGAGTGACTGGAGATCCTCTCCCGTGAATCGTGGACAAAAATTAGAAATAGTGGCTGACCAAGGACAGATCCTTGTGGTACACCCGCTGAGATAGGTGTGAGGGCAGAGAGATCAGAGCCGGCTTTCACATGAAAGTTTCTATCGTTAAGAAGTGGGATGATCCAACGATGAATATCGCCTTTGTCACGTGTTCTCACTCTACGCTAGGCTAACTTATTGTCAGAGCTCACAGTTTGATGTATATTCTGAATGATAGCACAGGCTCACTGTAACGATCCACGTCTGATCGTTGGGTATGCGCAACCCGAAAACGGCTTCCAAAACTGAAAACAAGATTGGACCCAAATATTTCTACGGTACTATTATTAAAGAAAATGCATCAATAATTAGAACAAGCGAACCCGAACCGTTCACGACGATAATCTCGTCCAACAAAATCAATGGATCCCCAACAAGGCTAGCGAGGTCAAATGTGAACCGTCAAGCAAGTAGGCCAGATCAAGAATCGCCACCTGTGTAGCAGGCAAATCAGTTCAATAAAACAAAACAGGGTGGGTAAGTTATTGAGAACAAATGGTTGAGAACAAATAGGGTATGCAAACAATGGGGAGGGATTTTCTCACTTCAGGAACCAGAATATTTACAGCCCACCTAAATTCGTCTGCATCTGACAGGCCACTGGTAATACTGCATACTTCTGGCTCTCTGCCTATCTATACTTAATAAAACTATCCACACGATATACGTTGAAGTCCTCGCGATCCGTAGTGTCTAAAAGACATGCCCTTATTACATACACAATCGTCTGTCTTCAGTAGACCTGCCTTCCTACGAACCTCAACAGTAAGGAATAGTTTGTCAACTCCAACGCCACATTTCGTAACTAGGCTCAGTGGTCACTGGTCTCTAGTCCGTCCATGGGATACAAGAACAAAGTCACCCACCTGAAAATTACGTTACTTCGTCAGCCACTTTTGACGAACTTGCATCGAGGACACATACTCTCAGTAACACTTTCTCCAAAAGGTAGTTACCATGTGATTCATTTGTCTCCAACACCTGATGTGTCTGTCTATCAATCTTACTTCTTGAGCCAACCCTGCACTGGGATTTAAAAGAAGTGTCATTCGGGGTTAGAACGACGTTGTCAAAACCGGCTGCCGCAACGGTAACCAATGACTGGTTGGTTACGATACACTCTACTTCGACGAATACAGTCAGGAGGGCTTCGTCGTCCGTTCCTTGGACTCGACAGATTGCGCTCAAAGTGTATCTGACGGATCAAATCAATCGCTCCCATATTCCGCCGCGGTGGAAGTGCCGCTGGATTCCCTTTTGTGAGTATTTGTCATTGGCTGACTCGTTATTTAAATTGCGGTCTCAGTCTCTAAGCTCTTTATCAGCGGCTACAAAAGTGGTACCATTATTTTTTTTATACAAAAAAAGCCTCAGGCTTACCTGTGTGCCCGATGAGCCGTGACAGAACCATTATAAACCAGACGGTTTTCAACGATCGGTCTACTTCGATATGAATGGTTAAGGATTTTAAGCATGTGAATAGGCATCCATACCTTTTTTCCGGAGCTCTGCCCCTCTTCACGCAAAAAGGTCCAAAATACACCAGCCCAACGTTTGTGAATGGATGCCACGCTGGGTTTACCCCGACGGATTGCAGGAGGACTGTTAGTTGATTTTCGATTGGGGCGCAACGACGACGACAGGCTAAGCATGATTCAATGACTCGACTAACCGCTGTGTCACCCTGTGTAATCCAAAAATGTCTTCTTAACGAACACAGCACATGGAACCTTCCAGAATCACCCTCGACTTCGTGATGATATAATGATGTCAACGATTTAGTGGCGCCCAGGCAAAATGAAATTGCAAGCCGACAACAACTATCGGCATCCTACCCGTATAGCTCCTTCAATCATGACGAAGGACATTTTCTTCAAAGAGTTCCTTTGAGAGTGAACAAGAGGGTTGTCACAATCAGACAGCCTGGACAACAGGGCTAACTCCTCGGGAAGGCACTCCGACTGCTCTAATCTAACCATATCTACTTAGATCAATTTGATCTCCTCTAAAATCATAGGGCTGGTTCTGAAAATCATTTCTGGGCTCCCGCTATGAAGTTTCATAACGTAGCACTTGAACCGGGCAAACCACACGACGGTTTTGAGCAATCAAGCCCAACTTGAATACGGAACAATGAGATTGTGCAGATCATTTGCTCATGCCATAAAGTTCACGTGGGTGTATATCCTCTTTAATTTGATGCTGTTGAGCTTGATGTGAATTGAGTTTCGTAGGCCACCACCTGAAATGCTGACTCAAGAACTCAGGACCTTTCAGTCACCCGTCTGTTATTAGACCGTCCATCAAACCACGCGGATCTAAATCAGCCGGATTTTCTTCGAACCTTACATGTCTCCATTGTTTGGGCATCGACGAATGATGGATTACAGAAAGGCGGTTAGCCACAAACGTTCAAAATCGAATTGATACACTATAAATATAGCAGAGGACAATCACGAAATCAGTCCAGAAATAACTATCGCAACATCTGACCCAAGTAACCGAACGATGATTCCATGTATCCTCACGGTGAAGACTGTTACTACTGATTCAAGTCGTGGGATCGCCACCGGTTTGGATGGTGCAACTCCAGATTTGCTAAACGGCAGCGTGCTGTCTAGTGTACCTATTTTTGAGGTAAATCAGCCATACTCTACTGTCCATAACCCCCTTCCGAAGCGTCACAAAAAATATGCAGCTTGGATAGCTCTGTTACAATAGCCTGCGAAAACAGCATACAGTGTGGGACTCGGAAATCGTCAAAAGCTTTTAAGCTTGTCAGCAAGGATTACCTGTGTTTGCGATCTTCCAGACACAGTGGTTCGTCTCAGACGATACCACTCTTGCACAACTGCTGAATAAGACGCTTGTTGGACAGTAACCAAGGTGAGACAAACCTAAAGGGTCGTATAGCGAAGAGATACAGGACAACATCCCTCTCCTAGTCTCTACTCTGTCTGGCAACTGGAGACAGATGAAATTCATTTGTCTCAGCTTCCCATTGGATGCCAAGAGCACTTTGTGATGGTAATGGTCTAGTTGCGATATCTGCCAGGAACACTGTGAGCTGTGAAATTGGTATGAATACGAGGACCTCAAGGTCATTCGAAACCCATTTTCTCACCCGGAAGCCTCCTGTTACCGACTTGTCACAAAACTCTATCACAAAGTGCTTCGTTAACTCAGCGTTAGAAACCGAAACTAGAAAGTCATCAGCACAATTTACCCAGACTGAATCACGAGTGAAATTTTCATACATCAGCCCACGATCTTCAGAGCTCTGTCGTAATGCACAACTCGTGCGAAATGAAGAGGTGGTGGCGCAGAAGAAATGGGAAGCCATTTGATACTCTACGGGGTCTGATGTAAGGGAATGCTCTAGGCCATCGAAGGAAACAGAGTATGCCTTGATCGCAAAGGAGGATAAGTACCTGCAGAAACATCTCCTCGATATCCACTGCCACTTTCTCTACGCAAAATTCCAGCAATACGCCCACTAGATTTGTAGTCATATCAGGTCTCTGATACAGCCTGTCATTCAGGGACAGGTCCTGATACTTAGTCGAAGAATACTCTGTGCTCCCCTGATTTCGTTAGGTTAGTAGTAGCTTGGATGAAGAGGAGCTTGGGGACCCTTTCAACATACTCACGTTTAGTGTGATGTTGCATCACGTTCGCGTACTCCAAGAAGGCATCAGCATCACCGTTAAACCTCCTCTTCAAGTACGACAAAGTTTCGGGGCCATTTTTTGGTTGTTCCGAATGGTGAGCTACTTACACTTGCAAGGAAGGGGCACTTCATAGTAGCCATCGGAGTCCAATTTGTACGTCTGTACCAGCCTTAAAACCACTGAATACTTTTGAGATACAGTGAGATCGGTTGGTGACATATCCTTGAACTCAGTATCGTATAGAACACGGCTCTGACTCACTAACTTAGGAAAGTCCTGTAATAGCTAGCCAACGGACGCCTTCGCTTGACATTCACTGGTCAAAGGTCAACACAACAACAGACCGAACAGTCTCCATCGCATATGACTGTCTACGTAGCCTTAGCCTTTAACCTGGAATCCAGTGCGCCTCGAGAACATCACAACTGAGGATAATGATTACCTCACCACCTTCAATACCGTCGAACTGGATGTTCAGCGGGTCTGTTTACTTACTCGCCTCCCTTCTGAGAGAAGTGGTAGGTCTCATGGGCAAGTCATCATCTGAGTGAGCGATGTCGACCGCCACTGCCTCATCTTCATCCAAGGACCTCAGGTTCAGCTGAGCACTCGTAAAATATGTTGTTGTAGTCCCGTTGATCCTCGTAATAGATAAAGTCAAAGTGGCGCCGGAAGCACCTAGGCGATCCAGGAAGCCTTTCCTCATTGAAGTGGTGTCTGACCTGTTATCCACAAGAACATAGGTAGTAAATTTTCCAGAAAGAACCACCACTTGCACCTGGATTACTCCCAGGCGCACCTGCTTCCCGATGTAACTAGTGGAACAACACCAGCCTTGGCGTGCTGAGGCGGTCACCACAGGGTCACCCGTCCTCACGTGTAGGAAGCAATTATGCCAACCCCTGCACCCATCTATATTACACCTCGCCCTTCGCCTACAGCGGATTGCTACGTGGGGGGGGGGTTAAGGCAGATAAATCATCCACCCTTTCGTTGAACGGTGTTCCATCTCTGCTCGAAAGTCATCGAACAGAATTCAGGGCGGAGTTCGGGCTCATGAACCGAAAAAGGCACCACTAACTGTTTATTTGTTGCGCGAGTTGGGGTCCTTGCCTGGATACTGGCGTCCCTCAGTTTATCCTACTTGCTTGAGACACACATCAGAGCTGGTTTGGGAGTTTCGTGGTTACTGTCATAGGCAACCTGGCTTTAATGACAACTTGGAAGGAGCATCTGCTCTACTGTGCATAGTCCTTGCAGTAAGTAACAATTTATCGATGAGGGAGCGGGTGACATGGTACGGCTGCCGGAAAAAATCGCCCAGCAGCTCGCGCACTGAGCGATGGGAGAAGGTCGATGAGAGCAAGACGCACTCTTCAGTGGCTTCTCTAACACGACACTGGCAGTACAGCATCCATTGATCGTCATCTTCTACCTTTCCCTCAACACAACACTCAAATTGCAGAATGAGCTTCCAGCACTTTAAGGGGTCACCATCAAAGGAACACAACACAACTTTAGGAAAGTCTAGACTAGCGGCCGTTGGCAGAAAAGTAAACGACGGATGGACTGGGATGGGATGCGCTTTCAGCCGTATTGGTCTCACTTCTGAAGTTAACTTGACGATGTGATTCTTAAAATACTGTGTCACATGAGCATTGTGATCAGCCGAATGCGCCCGTTCGAGGTCAACATCAGCATGAGCATTTCAGTCTTCAGGTAGATCAAGCAACATTCTGGCTTTCGAAACTTCCATTCTAGCCTGAACCAGTTTGCACTCTAATGTGGCTTCTGCTGGGTCGTCACTTTCTCTAAGCTCAGTTAGCAATAGCGTGGACTTGGTCTGCAATCTCTTTAGACTGCATGTAGATCTACAGTTAAAATATGAGTCAGAAATTGAATCAGCATCTACAGGACGGCGGAGTTGCCTGTCACATCCGGAATCCTCCCAGAGTTTCATGCGAACGGAATTTATTGACATCAAAGAAAATTTCAAATGCTTTTCTCTTTTGGGTGAATCCACCTTATCTTGTACATAGCCTTACAGAGCGTGAAAAGTTTGCGAAATTTTACCCGGGTCATGCTCAATTCTAGGCTCAACTAGATGAACATTCTTGTATATTTGCTATAGTTATCACCCATGTGTGTGGTCGTATCAATTTACTCGGTTGGATTTCTTTATCAGCACCCATGGTAGCTTTCAAAAGAGTACGGGTAATATTGTGTAAGTTATGCTCACTACTATGTTCACTGCCTTCAGGTAGTCCAGAAATCGTGCTTCTTCAAACTCCGACCGTCACACATGAACTGAACTCAGACAGAAAAATCCAGGTGTGAGATTTTTCCCAACTTTTATGCTGTTTTGGACGTCGACTCAATTCTCACGGTTGGCATTTTCCCATGACTATGTCCAGTTGAAACAGGCATGATGAATTCAGCCTACTTTTTGGAATACTGTCTCGCTTTCCCTGCGTGCATCAACTGTACTCTCCACATCAAGCGAGTTTTTGCATAAAATATGCTATGGTTCTGGGACTTTTGGCAATAAACTCTTTTTGGTAGAGTGAAAATAACTCTCTTATCTTCACCTGTACTGGTGCATTATGACTTGCAGAAATTACTCACTTCCTTGGTGATAGGAGCAGTTCTATAGCTTCACACAGACGACAACATTTACATCGTTCACTTTTTGAAGGCAGTAAAACAACAACATTCGCATCTAAAGAAAAGGGTTCTGATTGTGATTTACCGGCTGGAAAGGATACATCAGCACGGTTGCGGCAGGTTCTTTGAACTTCAGAACGACCACAAGTCAGTACTGTCACTGTTGAATGGGGATAAAGCCACATAGCAAATGCTGTTTCCTAAAGTGTAGAGATAAACATTAACGTGAAACGCCTACAAATACAGAATTTCCCGTACTCCTGGAGTATACGACTACAACTGAAGCTTTGAGTCACTTTCCAACCGCGGAAAAGTCACAAGTTGATTAGATGACAGTCGAACCGGTGTGTGTAATGAAAGTCAGCCACAGCATCCCCAGCCATTGCTGTCATTTGCCTGTAGGCTGACCAAAGTTTTAGAGTCAAGCGATTCTCAGAAGTATGATGATCGTCTAAAGCATCACCTGACTTGTAACCATTCACGATTCATCAAAATTTTTGGAGCTGATTTGATGACTTTTTGTTTCGGAACAGCCGATTTGTTTCTCCGAGTATAACCCACCATAAAATTCCCAACTAACTTTATGATGGTCAACTAGAAACAGCTAGGATGAAGACGTTAGTAAACGATATGGTTGATTGTGACACTAAATATCTATTGAAAGCAGGCGCTACTTGTCCAGTATATCAATGGAAAAACACACCGGTTTCCGTACACCCATGACGTTGACCAGATGCGTCGTGGCAGCGCGTGCGCCTTGAATAGTCCAGCTTAATCAGGGGAATCGTATTATTGCTGCTGAATGATGCGCACTGTAATTGAGCGTCGGATGTATATTCCGTTTCGCTAGTCACAACACAAACATGTCAGAAAGGTACGTTCATCGCTTTGGACTTTCGATGTTCCGGAAACTGACTGTACCCACGTTGGTTCGTAGTTTCCATATAAACTGAACATCACCCACGAGTGGTCGAAGGCGTTGCATTCTCATTCTTTTCGAAGGGGGCCGGGTAGAAAATCCATAAGAATGTGACAGTTGCGATCAATTGAGTGCTGTTCTACTTATATGAAAACAAAGATCCCCTACTATTCAGCGGGTCGTAGTTTATCAATGCGGGATTCAGACGATTCGTAGTCAGTAAGGGTAAACTTTATTTAAGATTGGTCTGTAACTATCCGGTTTTTTCGAAGGTGCACTGCAAACTTTCAAGAGAGAACTTGTCGAACAGCCGATCGGTATAAAACTAGCAACGTGAATCGGTTCCCTTCTGTTCATCGCGCAACGTTCACTCAGCACAAAACAACAACACTGGACGGCAAACTATGTGGACTTTCCGATAGTGCAAACTAAAACCGTCGTATGTCTGGTGTTCACACACCGTGCCATAGTAATGTCAAAGCGGTCGTACAGTTCTTAGTGGAAAAGTCGGATATCAGCAATGATTTCAGCTCCCTCCCCTCATCGGTGACTGCGTGTGTGACGGGTAATTTCGCGTATTTCACAGCTGGGTCGAAGCAAAAGAAGTCACTTAAGGGGTATGTGGCTAGTCGACCTAGTTCAGTATGGCCGAGCTTTGTGCATCACAGCATGTTCTCTAAATAACACGATGATCTTGTCCGAAGTTATTTCAAATGCGTTGCACAGGTAGGCTGTTTTGAAGCAACCCAACGCAGTTCGGTAAATCTCAAGCTTGATTTGACCTAGTTTATGCAATCAAATTTAACCAAGCACACACGGGTTTTATAAGATCAGGATAATTAGGCACAATTAAACCATTACCTGTCCTGAGACAGGTGGAACAGGAGTCGGTTATGTTTGCTCTAGTATTCTTTGTTTATTTATATTAAAAGCATGAACCACTTTTATGAATGACCAACTTTGTTTAAACAATGAAGGTGGGCAATCGGTTTATCAAGACGTCAGTAAATCTCGATCAGTTGGCAGGCCTTCGCTTGTGTTCGTAGCCAACCATTTATTGACTGTTCCAAAAACGGTTGGATTCACAGCATGCACGCCTAGTTGACAACTCGTTTTGTTACACACAAAGCGGAAGTACACTCGGAGCTAAACTTCGTTTGCAAGTCATGGTTCTGTAGTTCGTATCCAACGGATGTCGAATGGGAAATGAGAGACATAACTCACAATTTACAGCTGAGTTCATAATAATTTTTATATTATGTAGTTATATATACGTAAGTGATTTCAAGTTGCTAAAAATGGGCGCAATTTGAAGTTTATTGCATCAATTAGTTTCTCATTAGTGTTAGTGGATGTCCCATCATTTTGAACAGAATAGTCAAAAGACAAATTACGATGTGAATTCATTTCACTCAATGTCATCAGTCGTAAACGTGTGACTAGTATGGAAACAAAACAAGACTTAAATGAAACGGTTAAAAACCGACATCGGACTGCACCGTGAGTTGTGCTCACGGCTAAAATGCACGGCAACTAGAGGTTGACAGGCCGTTGTTTTTGTGCGCGCAAAACTGGCTGCCGACATCTGATCAACGATGCGTCGACATACTTGCGAATTTGTGGGTTGTAAGCGTTCACTAGGTCCTTAAAAGATGTGATAATGAAGCTCAAGTATGTCGACGCATTGTTAATCAGATGTCGGCAGCCAGTTTTGCGCGCACCAAAAACAACTGCCTGTCAAGCCCTAGTTGCCGTGCCTTCTAGCCATGAGCACAACTCACGGTGCAGTCCGATGTCGGTTTTTAACCGTTTCATTTAAGTCTTGTTTTGTTTCCATACTAGTCACACGTTTACGACTGATGACATTGAGTGAAATGAATTCACATCGTAATTTGTCTTTCGACTATACTGTTCAAATGGCTCAAAGGGACTCTGTGTTTTAAATCAAACCTTTCTGTTAGCTTATTTTCCATGAGCATCTGCTGATTAGTACAGATGGCAATATGAAGTGACCAACCCAATATGGTCGTGTGGCAGACGCTTTAAAATACCCCGGTTGAACATTTTTAAAATAAACCGAATCACGGTTAAGGTATAGCTTATCAATGTTCAAAGGCTAACACTCTTTTACACACAAGTTTGTGCTGACCAAGAAGGTTGGGACAGACTGAATTCCTGCACAGATCCGATAAGTGTTCTTAACACGCCCATCGATGTATTGTGTCCGGGATAAACGGCACAACATACTATATGATGAATTCTATCTAAAGTTCGTAACATCTACACTTTCTTTAGTAAGATATGTTGTCCATTTTCATCGGGTACGTGTAACTGATGGGTGGCAACCACCAGGAAACCGGCCGTGTGCTTCTGACAAAATTTGCTCACTAACCACACATGACTTATGTCGTCGTGCTTCAGAAAACTGTTCATGCTGTCTTGTCTGTTATGTACTGCCCCAGCCATCCACTTGTAGACGTCAAGCACTAATGGTTTGGTTGGCTTATAAAGACTCATAAAATCCCATCAACTACAAAACCTTACTAGTTTTGTGATAGTTTCCGTATTCGATGTTGGATGTTGTTCGAATGGTATGGTAGGCATCGTTTTACATAGTTGGAAGAAGTTGCCGGTTTGGGTCACTTACGTGAAAAACGTTCAGTTGATTCATGAGAAGACGGTGTGATAAATAAGGCATGAACATTTCTGGGTAGCTTTATTTGACAAAACTACCTTATGGGGGTCGTTGACGTCAAATTTAATTTTTCATATAAGCCTTCGTCAAGTTTTTGCCTATCCGTGTACAGAATAAACCTATAAAAACAATGAACTTTCTACAGCTCTCCGTTAACATCCATGATGGGTTAGCTCAACAACCATAGTTTCTTAATCCCTATTACATAAGGCAGCAGGTATTCAATTCCACATATCCATCTTATGTAAGCGGTTAACGTCTAGTGTCCTAGCACTGTTTTGAACGATCCCGTCACTGTTCAAACCATTGATCTGCTACCTTGGCGACCACCTCCATACATGTCTGTGAAAAGTTCAGGCTCACTTACGGAAAATGTGGTTCCTGTCGCTGTTTCAACTCCTGCCGGTAAACAGTTTTCACACCTTGGATCTCCACGATTAAAGCGCATGTCAAACTAATTGGTAGTCTCACATATTTCTGTTACTTATGGTCTCAGGACGAGTTACCGAGATCACAACTGCGTGTCACTACGCGTTAGTATAAAAAAAGCCCTACCTGTAGTGTGGTGTGAACAGAACGGGTGAAGGCCATACGCTAGTGCACATGAACCGTTTGTGTAACCAGTAACAAAAGTTTTCCATCGTAATTCAATCCTTCTCTGTGTGGCTTTTGGCCACCAACCACTGACAGTTAGAAGGTGTTAATCACCTTTCACCCGTAATTACCGTTTATTAGGCTATTGTCTATAGACTTGACTCTGAGCAGACACAGCTGACGGTTGCTTCGTGTGATCGATTACACAAACCTATCCTGCAGACTAAACTGCTAACATTGTACTAAACCCTCACCGGCAGAACGACCCAGGTGAAGTAATGAACACACAAATTTCAGCGTGTAATAGAAAAAGTAGGGATCTTAGGTTCAGTCAACTCCACACACGCTACTGTAGATCTGCTGACCCATTCGATCAGTATTCACATGGTCGATTAAAATGTTTTCAGAGGCTAGCTTGTGTGAATGTCACACAATCACCAGTGTATGACCCATTCCCCATCTGGGTAAAAGGAGTATTCAGTACCAGTGGAATGGTGACGAAAATTGACCCTCAGTGACTACTGGTCTGAGTTCCAGTGTACTTGAACGTTAATCAATGAATGACCATTTATGACAACTGTTACGATGCTTTCATGATATTGCAGTTTGGCGCATGGTCCTTTTCAATGACTCTATGTATGATCGTCATTTTCTCTTCTCATCTGACTCCATACTGAACAGGGTAGACATGTAAAAATGATCGTAACTACTCTTTGTATCAAATAACCGCCTAACTTTAACCGAACAATTCAACTATTAAACACCGAACAGCGTAGGTTTGTATTCTGTTTGCATCCCTGGTGTATCACTTGGTCAAAACGTTGATCACATTCTAGAAATAGTTAACAACACTGAAAAGTCTAACCATGGGCTGAAATCGGTGAGTACGGATGAGAAACAAGCAAAAAAAGAGGTAAACATAAAAAATAGCGACAACTATGCCATGGGGGAAAGACTCATTTGATAAATTGTCGTATAACGGAAACAGCCTACTGTACAGGGAAAACAAGCGATACAAAGCAACGGTTGGGAAAATCTAGAAAGTTGCAGAACTGAGTATGCTGATTGAGACCAGAGAATTATCACTACCGTCTATAAGGGAGGAGATTCTTGCACTTTCTGTCTCTCTGTCTAATCCACGTAATGTATTGTTTTACCTACTGCTGTGGACAAACATGCATAATTAAAATTTATAGAAGCTTGCGAACACAACTAAATGACCATAATTCGAAATGGTTTGCCGATAGTTTCTCGGTCAACCACGCAAATCGACGAAGATTCTTAATCGATTCTCTGAACATCTACTGGAGGTGGGTCGCTGTATCTACTCTCAGTCAGCATTCAGTCTGATTGGGTATGGAAAAAAATATCAATCAGTCCGATTAATGGAAGTCGTGCCAGTTACCAGGCCTCAGTCGCAATTGTGTATGTGAAATCCAATACCTGTAAGGCCAAGACTCTCGTGTTTCCAATAGACATGCAAAAATCACGCATGTCTATTTTCGTAATTTTTTCGCATTTTCTCAGAAATCTAATGCGACTATCTGGCAAAATACTTGGTCGTTATACATTATTCATATGAACGAACTGTTGTATCTCTATTCAGGTTCAATCAGCATTAAGCCAAAAAAGGTAACTCACAACAAACATCCTGTAACCGAGCGAGTATTCGATGCGAAAAGTTTCACTTTAGCTTTGTGCAATGACGAGGCAAAAAAAGTCGTTCAAGATGGACGGTGCTCAATAACGTCCGGGTGATATTCAGAAAAGACTAGTCCAGATTAGTGTAAGATTCATGAATCATTAGTCCTGAACACACTGTGGATCGTGACTAATTATGCATCACGGCCTTGGTAAACTGTGATGATCTAATCTGGTTGCGAAGCCAGAGGTCAACCGTACTTCATGACCTTTGGATCTGATATGTCGTCTTGCTAATGAGCTATCTTAAGAACGTTATCGGTTTCTGTGTCGTGAATTAGGCGCGGCAGTGACCAAAGCCAATGAAATCCGGCACACGAGCGGCTTACAACGGACCACCTCCAGTTGTACGCACACATCCGAGTATGGTACTGATTCAAAGGCACAACGGGCGAGCAAGTGATGTGTGTTTCAATCCCCTAGAATTCACCTAGCTGAACCGCAACCGTACGCAGTTAAACATTGTCTTACGACTCAATCACCCCAATTGCACATTCACAACAGAGCTTCGTGATAACCTGTGCGTGTTTTCACAGATGATCATTCTTCAACTCTCTTGTTGCCGTTGTTAGTGTCCATCAGACTCCATTACTTCAATTGTAATAAGGTTTTCTGTCATCTATGGCAAAGGTGCCATAACAAAAATGAGTTATTAAAGTAGTCAAAAAAGTGAATGCGCACGATTTACGGCCTGACAAATTCCGCTGCATAGTTCCAGGTGTATACTACAAAACAGGAGATTATAAGGCGATAAACAGCGGTCTAATGTGGAACCAAAAGTATAAGGGAGATGATGTCAGTATGTCACTACAACGCTGATTGAAGGTCGCTTTATTACGGACGTATAATACCACAAAAATCTTGTTAACTCGCACCACAAAACGGGTGCCAATTCTATTTCTAAAACGTCAGATGCCTCCGTTCGCCAGACCCCATGTTATTTATCGATTTTCATATAGCTGGCAGATCGACTACATTGGTAAGGCGGAACAACAACTGAAGTTTCGGATCTCGGAACACATCTCAGCATTGGGAAGGAAACGTGATGTAGATGCAAACTGATACCCATGTGTGGACCTGGCAACCGCCACACAGACCATCGGCATCAGCGATCGCTCGTCATCTCCTGGAGAGCCATCACCAGGGCGATCCCACGCAGGCATTCACAGTTATTTATGCAACTGGTAAGCCTCGGTTGTTACCAAATGCTGAGGCAGTTGCTATGTGTGCAGAAAGGCACTTTTGTTAGTTTAGCACTCCCATGGTAGTGGTGCTGTTGATTGTTTAGCAAATGGGTCCATCGTATGTTCCCCTTATATGTTTAGTTTCATATTTAACCACCGTTTTCCGCTTTATACTCTCTTGTTCTGTAGTACGCATTTGTTAATGTGCAGAGAAATTTGGAAGACTAAAAAGCGTGCGCATTCACGTTTTTGACTGTTCTACTAAAATTTGTTTCGAGAATACACTGCTTTACAAAATTGAGTTAGTTACATGCTGGTATTCCGGCTGGCAAAGCAGGTTCTTGATTTGTCTTAAGCACAACCCAATGGATCAAGCTACGACTCATAGATTTCGTAGGGTGGAATTAGATGGTGTGCATGTTGGCCAAATATCATTTTACTATTTAGGTTAGATCGATCATCAATGACTTGTCCCTGCTCCCGCTGCTCATGTTTCTTCTTACCTTCATGTTTTCCAGAAACCCACTGGAAATGCAAGTCAAAACGAACACGATCGTCCTGTTTACAGTTAAACCGTTTACAGTTTAACAAACTTATGTTCTTCAATTCCCCTTTAAGTCATTTACAGGAGTTAAAAAACCCGTATTCGTAAGAGATAAAAGAAGGATATTGAGGAATCCAGTGACCACAGGTGTCAAAATCGAAACATGTGGATGTACTAGAGAAAAGCTATTTATGGTGCAAAGGTGAGCGATACCAAGGACAATCCACATATGGCGCGTAAGGTGCAATATGTCGGATATATATAGATGGCAAAACGAAATAAGAAAATATTTGGACTTATCTCCAGATTACAACAGAAATGATTTTTGACAAGCACCGGGACACGGAGTGCAGGACGGGTTGGTGTGACAATAGTCCTCGATTTTTTGTTTGTTTGCTGACAAGATTGAGAGCTGAAAATCCCATCCGTCGGACAGCGTATTGTTTAACTGGCGTGGCAGCGTCAAGGTAGGACGTGCCGTCCAACGTGCTGCGTAACACTGAGTGGTTATTCCACTTGATTCGTCTCATAGAAATGTGTGACAATACCTGCATATTTGTGGCAGTGTCCTCGGCCGCTAGCCGCGTGTTGGTCACATCGACACCAACGATGCTGACATGGCCGAAATAGTTGGTAATATCAGGTGTTGAGGGAATAAACAAAGCCGCTCTCAGAGTTCAGAGTATACCCAGAAATGTGGGGCAGAAGGTGTTACGAGATGATGTGAATTCCACACATGTGTCGCCGCACCGAATTAGGGTAACCAAGAAGATCCTGTATGTGACAAGGATTCTCCGACCCAGGCCATCAGAGTCGCAAGCTGCATGTGAATTCCTTTCTGGTAACGCAGTATTTAATAGTATTTGTCAAACTTGTCTCTATCCCGTACTCCTCATTCTCGTTGATTGTCCCGTTCACTTCATTAAATCCTTATAATATGTTTTTGAGTAAACTGACTGAGAAAGGGGGGGGTCTGATTTCGTACCAGGCCATTGACAAAGAGTTGTATGCTCTTACCAAATTGAACAACGTCCCTAGTTGATTGGTTGCACCCCTCACACAATGTTTTTAGCTGCAGGGCCTAACGTTCTGTTGGGGTTGTCACACACACCCAAAAATCTGTCCCCTAACTGGAATGAGTATTTACCGTTTTTCTTGTAAAGCCGATTTCCTTTGAGGTACCAACAATTTTTCTACCTCTGGCGCCGACTCACATAATGGACGCTAGTTCGCTTGTTTTTTTTCACCCAATGGCTTGACGAGCTATAAAAAACGCAAGAGCTGCATTTTGTAATTTGACTTCGGCTTCGGCACTCGGAATTTCGGGCTGAGACAATAAACGCAGTGTCCGGGAGACCAGTGTTTTTCCTTCACAGTCGGCTTTGGGGAAAATCGGCTCTTCGGTGTAAAACAGTGCGTACCATATCATCCGCGTCGCAGGAATCGTTCCAGCTCAATTACATCCACTCTGTTGCTCCGCGATATAACACGTTCAGCTGCCGTCAAAGTCCGCCTATGATGACTGGTATTCAGCACGCCCTATGTAGCATAAACCCGCAAATAAATTGATCAGCTTTGCTTGCCTTAGCAACCTTCCGTTTTCTCTATTAAACCTTTTCTTCTGGCATTCACTTCCAGGTAAACATTTATAACCATTGTACCTCTGTTAGCGATCTGCACATCTCTCCAAACACTTTGTGTACCTGGAAATAATAACATGGTAACAAACAACCAATAAAGGTAGTTGAATTTTTGATATCGATTCTCAGCACAATATCTTTGGCAGTTCAAAATGGATTGCCTTCAATTACGAACTTAATCCTGTCAGCAACAATGAACAAAACCACCCGGCCAGCGAAACAGTTCCAGATGAAGAGCTGAAAAAAAATATCCTGTATAATTTTAAATCCTTACCTAGCACCGTTGCTGCACACTAAGTTAAAAATCTGAAGTGGTAGGAAGGAAAGGACCTTATTTTTGGTATCAGTTCGTTTAAGACAGATGTTTCACACCATTTCCGAGTGAATATCTATTTGGTCCAAAATGCGATAGTGCTAACTCAAAAATAATGGAACCAGTTCGTACCTTGATAATAATCGCTATGTTCTAATGATTTCAAACAAATATTAGACACTCACTACTTCAGTTCACTTGTTCGGTGATGAATAAAAGTTTTCAGCCAACTAAGTGCAGTAGATCTATCTGTGGGAATACTGTGCACTACCACCATAGGCCCTTTTTGGGAAATTCTCCTCTACTCCTGACACCCACTTGCGGGTGCAGCGGAAAGTATAATAGCAGAGTGGACTGGAACTTGCTAGAGAGAAAGACGGTTCAGATCCCAAATGGGTTAATTCAGGCGAAGAAGGTGAAGAAGTGATCCTGGTCTCAGAGTCAACACAAACATACCAGCGTCTCAAATCGATAGACACGTGGATGGCCCTATCACTTCGTTCACAGCGTTATTTCGCAGTCATAACATCAAGATGTTGGCGTTCACGGAGACTGGGGTGTTCAAGCGTCACACGTCGGCTAGTTGCTTGTGGAAAATGGTGAGGCAGGTAATCTTGCGGATTTTGAACTGTTTACGCCACCTGGTTATTTCCCTCCTTAGAAGCTTATTCTATCATCGTTTTGTCATCGTATGTTGATCGTGTAGAACTGAATGTTTTATGCAGTAGACTGACAAGGAATGTCTTTAAGACAAGAAGCCATACATTGCGAGATGCAAGGATTTCTTTTATCCTCAGCAATCGATTCCATAAAACATTTGGTAACATGGGTTCTGCACATGACGAAAAAACAATGAAATGGACGAACATCACATAGGTGACAAGAAGCGCGTGTAGCTCACACCACAAGTCCTCTTTATGCTCTGCTGATATTTACTACAGTTTTTTCAGGAAGTACACCAACGCGCGAACTTTTGAATTTGACACTTAGCATCAGTGACTGCAGCTAGAACAATCTTTGCGAGGGGATGAGTGTAGTGAGCACGAACGATCACACCATACTACTGGTGAGTAGTCAAGCGGAAGTACGTACCGAGGTGTTAGAGTAGCCGGAGAAATATAGAAAGAGACACTGGAGTGCGATCCGGCAAGAAGTGGTGTTTTCCATTTATGAACGTGCATTGATAACTGTGAAACTCCTGGACTAATGTTCTGTGTAAATTAGTGTTCATGTTCGAGGTGCTAAGGCATATAACTTCTGTAGAGATTTTAGGAAAAACAATCCTTGTTTCTCCCAAGTTCTTAGCCCATATCTCTCGGTCAATTTGATGTTGCTAGAATTGCGCGTGAAACCCTCAAGAATTGCCACATTCGAGTAAAAGACGTACGCAGGAACGCTGTTTTTTCAGTCGATTGTAACATTAACAGTCATGGTGGAAAGGGCTTGCTTTGGAGATGTCAGCTTATAGAATTTCCCCCTATAACCTGTGTCTACCGAATCGCCTAGTACTTATTACCAACACAGGCCCAATCTACCAGTGCGATGTCTGCAGGTGCACTGTGTTTTACACCTTCCCTGACTTGGTTGTTGGCAGTTGCCACTGGAAACCTGATGAGTAAAACAAGTATCATATGGACAGTGAGGGCGTAGTAGCTTTTAGCACTTAATCAGTCTCTTTAATTATCTTTCCTTGAATACAACAAATATTGAATTTCTATGGGTGAAGGGTCTAAAAGAAAGCGGCCTGTCGAGTTATTTGTTCCAGCTGTTGAAGATGAACATATGAGATAAACATATGAGATCTATAGAGACGCCCTTGAATTAACTAGGGGTAGAACTCGTCGCTCTCTGCAGCGCTCCATTTCACGATCACCTGAAATGAGTGTTTCCTGGTGATGGTTTCAAACATGTGCACAACCTTTCGTCTACTGCGTTCACTCAGACGCAGCTGTAGGTCCTCTCACTTGGACTGAATTTCAAAATACCGCCCAAGAACGTTAACAAGTTGAACACACAAGTTCAATTTGAGTACATGTACAACCAACTGAAGGAACTGTCGCCTACATCTCTTGATGAGACAGGCTGGTTCCGCGCAAAATTGGTGAACATCTCCAACCAGTTTTTGTCGGCGCCCATACGTCAACAGTGCTGTCTAAAGCAGGAACACTATCGGGCCATGAAGGAACTGAGAGAGATGCAGCATTTATTATTCCTTAAACCGGATAAAGGCTCTGGTGTGATCGTCATGACCAAAGATGAATATTTAAGGAAAATGAATATCATTTTGGAAGACCAGAGGAAGTTCAAAGTAGACCGGACAGCCGGAAATAACATATTGGTGGAAAAGCAAGTGGCGAGACAACTTCAGATATTGCTGTTACATGGACACATATCTGAAGCTCAGTATAGACAGCTGAAACCAGTCGGTACGGAAACACCCCGATTAAGAGGTGCTCCGAAAGTACACAAGGATGGTACACCTCTACGTCCAATTTTATGCATGAACAATTCCGCGTACCATAAAGTTGCTCGTTGGCTAGTGGACATTTTGGATCCCATCCGTAGTCTTATCCCCACATTGCTTGAAGGATTCTTTCGAATTAGTTGAAATCTTAGAAAACACTTCGGTGAGTACCCAATTAATGTATTCCATGGATGTTGATTCCCTTTTTACAAATGTTCCCCTTCGTGAGACAGTTGATTTTTTATGTGATTTTATCTCGAGTCAGAACTGTGATATAGGTGTTCCACTTGAATACCTTAAATATCTCATTTTGTTATGCACAGAAAATGTTCGTTTTGATTTTGAGGGACTTGCATACAAACAGATAGACGGTGTTGCCATGGGTAGTCCGTTGGGCCCAACACTAGCAGATATCTTCTTAGGAATGATTGAGCGGCAAGTCCCGGATTATATAGCTGATTCGTTATTGTACAAAAGATACGTTGATGATATTTTAATTTTTACTGACGCTATTCATTTTGACTTGTTCCTTAACTTTCTCAATAATATTCACCCAAACCTATCTTTATCTCACGAAGTGGAGTCGAACAATAGTTTACCTTTTTTGGATGTACTTATTACTAGACGTGCGGATGGTACTTTACAACGCTCAGTTCACCGCAAAGCAACTTGGGGTGGTCAATATCTGCAGTTTTCAAGTTTTGCTCCTATTGCATACAAACGGGGTTTAGTTAAGACACTGTTTCAGAGAGCCAAACGTATTTGTACTCCGGACACTCTGAAGACAGAACAGGAGTTGTTGAGGCGAACTTTACTAACAAATGGATACCCCGACAAATTCATTGATGCACATAATACGGTGAAGAAGAGCTCTGAGCCTGTACTGACGGTTCAAAAGAAGGATGTTTGCCTATTCTTGCCATTCAAGGGTGATCATCTATCCAATGACATAAAGCACAAATTAAAATCAGCCCTAGCTCGAACGTATGCGGCTGCGCAGTTGCGCTTATTTCATACCACTAGTGGACCAGTTCTCCGAAAACGCAAAAGTAGTTTGTCAAACTGTTCTGTCTCCCATGTTGTGTACCAGTTCACTTGCAGTTGCAGTGACGTTTACATAGGCAGAACAGACCGACAACTATCACAGCGAGTCGCGGAACACATCCCGAAGTGGTTGAAACATCAGATGACGCACCAGTCCCAAATTGACGCATTGACTACTCGAAATCCAACGTCATCGATTGCAAAACATCTCATGACAACAGGTCATCAAGTTGACCCGGTTAACTCATTCAAGATACTGTTGCGCAACCGAAATCCGAAGTTACTAGCCTTTTGCGAAGCGATTCTCATTCGAACTTACCAACCGACGTTATGTGCACAGAAGTGGTTGAAACAACCGGTCGGGTTGCCATGGTCATGATTACATAATAACTGGTGTGCTTGTATGTGTGTCTAGTCCCTGTGTGTCGTTAAATATTTGTTGTATATAACTGGCATGTTTTACGTTTGCGACTGATGAGAGTAAATGAAATGTTAACATATCGCAATATATGTCTTCTTTCTGCTCTGATGAAGTGGTTAAAGGGAACTCAGTGTTTCAAATAGCTACACTAACTGATACTTTGTAGACCTTTGTACTGAACATTGGGAAAAAGAAAGTTGAGCTCTTGTTAATGGGCTAGCCAAGACAATGGCGCCAACAATAGTTATATCAGATCTGTAAACTAAGGAATTTGGTTAGAAATGGGAGATGAAGAAAATGCAGTTTAGAATACCGAAAATACAACACATAATACTAGCCACCAGGGAATTGTGTAACCACCTATCACATATTTTAATTACGGCTAGTTAACATAAGAGCATGATAATAGGAAGGATAAATATGTAACAAGACCTGCAACTGTCAGCCACTAGTTCAAGTTTGTTCAAAGAAGGGATTGTTGAAGTGTCCATATGTCAGTATTCTATGGTTGGGCCACTTACATGAAATCATACATAACAAATCGGCTGGAATGACCAAGTACGGATGGGGAATCATGCGAGGCATCCAAGTAACTTGAAGTGCTGTAAACTGGTGAATAAAATTGATAGACACTGTGTAACACTAGCAAGGGAAGACTTTCGCATTGTATATGTCGCAGAATGCAATCCGTTACTTTCAGAACTTGACAACACAAACACACAGAGATAGTACTTCAACAGTAAAGTTAGCCTAGCGCAAACTACGACGTGAAATACCCATTTCAGACAAGTATAAATTTCGTTCATTCAATGAAGCTCTGTAACCACGAGAGTCAGTAACGGACAAAACACGAGTTGGCAGATAAAAAAAAAGAAAACGAAAATTTATGCCGGTTCTAGGGGATCCCCCAAAAAACAGATAAGGTAGTGTGCAAGCCAAGAAAACACGAATTGGGGACAAAAAGTGTGAACGAATCGAGTGAGCGTTTGGTGACCCGCATAAGCTTATTCAGATTTAAATTACTGGCAGTTTTAACGTTTACTTGAAAATTAATTCGTGGGACACTAACTCTTGATATGTTTCAAAAGGTTTTGCTTTTTTGATTTGTCATATGTGTTCACTTGTACACTGTGAATCGCATTATGACACTTTTTTGCATGTCAGTAAGATTGAGTATGCACGTACATCTGCTCACACAGAACCACATTAAACCACCTCACTGATTGTCGGATCCTAAGTTTGTACTCACTGACACATACACTGACGTGCGCCTGATGATGAACAGACGTAATTGATCCCAGAAAAAACCTGGCAGCACGTGGTAACCAAGCTGTTACAATCTTTTGTGCGACGGAGAGTTATAACCAACTTCAAAATCATTGTGGCGGAATTCTTGTTAGTTGTAGCTTTGGTGGATCAAGGTTGGTAAATTGGAACAAGACGATCGGAATTATTTGGCCTCGATTACCTATCGCTCACTCAGCCTGAGTCTCCGTGTAACCAACATTTGGATCACTAAGTTTTAATCTGTCTCCGCTGAATGGACAGTGTTTCTCTAGGTTAGTGAATAGAAGATTACGAGGAATAAGAGGCATATGTCAAAAGCGATGGCAAAGGAGACCCTAGTCATGCTTCTTGTTTGCAGAACTTGTTGTAAGAACTGGACAGACAATTGTATAGCGGTGATGGAATGCGCTCAAGAAAAAGAAACTGAATTGCGTAAGCAAAACCTATTTGTAGTTAGGGCCTGTTAATGTTGGGACGCATCACCCGTGCAAGCTTCCTAAGCACCTTTCTGATTCACTTCCGCAGACACATTTGTCGGAATAGTGCCCCGGTATTTTTTGGCCTTTGAGACCCACATGGGAACACTCCAGTGACTTTTTTCAAATGTCTACTACTTTATATCCATTCACTTCTGCTTATACTGATAAGCTACTCAACACGATTAATTTCACGAACAACACGGAGAAAGGGCTATACAAGTGAATTTGTTAGCTACCAAGCAAACCTACAAAAAATCCACAATGTCGGCTAAAACGTTACTGATGCTATCTGTTGTGACAGTAAAAGAAGTCTGGCTTGGGAGGTTGTCTAACACAAACACAAATCTACAACAGTCGTGTTGACTAGTGGATGCCGCTGACGTGTCCATCCATTTATGACCAGCCTTACGGCGTTATATTTCTTGCTACAACGATCTTCGCAAAGCATATAGTTGTGCTCAATTATCGCTTCTGTAATTTCCAATTTGCATGATGCAGATAACTGTTGGTAATCCCAACTAATGGGTCATCCCTCTCGGGTTGCACAGTACGACTGTTTAGCGCGCTGTGATATGCAATAAGCTTAGTATGAACGGGTGACTTGCAAACTGGTATTCAGATTAATAGACTTTTAACACGAGTTTTACTCACTATTTGACAGTCAACAGCAATCTCGAATTAGAAGCTGTGACGAATGCAAAACATTCTATCCTATCTAGTTTCGGAGATGAAATTTAGCGGGTGATATGCCATTGATGACGTTTGCTGTTTGCAATCACTAGCGCAGTTCACTGATATGGTGTTATGTCACAGCGTTAAAAATGCAAGGTGCCTCGACAGTAGTGTGACACAATGTGCTCTGATGCATGCGTGTGCCCCTGTACTCATGTATTAAGTTTCACCTAGTTTCTTTATTATGGAGGATTATTCGAAGGGAAGTGAGTCCCATACTGATCACCAAGTGGGTCATTCTGGTGGAGTTTGAAACATTCTTTTCCCGTCAAAAATTGGAATAAAGAAGACAGT
>QNGE01001614.1:61242-95849 GCA_008508345.1 Paragonimus westermani
GCAATATTAGGACTGTGAATGGGAAGATAACCTGAGGACTGACAAACCATGGTCAATCAACCACGCTTCAGTATACAGGAAAAAGCAGCTGTTTCGCCAAAGCAATGAGAGATCGAATATGTCCTCACTCCATCACGGTACCTCTGATCACAAAGTTGCCTGAAGATTTGGCCCGATATCCTGACCGTGCGCATCAAGTCTGCGCTTCAATTAATCTATGAATGATACTTCTAAGGCTGACTGGTAGGTTGCTGTAGGTTGTGCACACGTGAGCGCAGGAAACTAGTCCTCCGTCGCGCAAAGACCTCGGATAATGAAATAGTTCTCGAAAGTATTGTCTGGGACAATCGATCGGGCTAGGTAAAACATTCCATGTGACCGCTGCTAAAGCTGACTAAGGATCTTATATGCCAACGCGTTATATGCTGACATGCCTATATTCCACTCAGAATTGCCCCCACATTACGCAACCTGTTCGGCTGATGTAATGGACAGAGTGTCGTAACCCGCTACGTGGTTTTCCGTTTTATATTCTCATTAAAAGCCGAATTATTCGCTGTATGTGAACCGAAAACTTGGACCTTTAACTCAAGATAAGGGTTCATCATTGAGTAGAATATAAGTGAAGGACAATTCGGTCCGAAGAATCAAACAGCCTAACGGGTAGTCCAACTATTGATTCCCAGTTCTTGGTCAGCGCCAGTGAAACGTGGACATTGTACCAGCGAAACGTGAGCTATTTGAGCCGCTTCCATGTTCAGTGTCTGAGGCGCATCTTGGGTATTCGGTTGTCGGACGTGATTCCGAACAGTGAGGTAGTGCGGCGAGCGGGTATGGACGGGATGAAAGCCATGTTGATGCTGAACCAGCTCCGTTGGCTCGGTCGCGTCCGTCGGAAAGGAACCATCGGTGCCATAGGTCGCGGTGACGTGACTATATGGCGTTGCGATGTGTGCGGCCGCGAATGCACTGGCCGTTTGGTGTTAGTAGACCACCAACGTACTCATAGTACACCGTCGGCGAAGAGGCGGCGAGTACGATAGGCTCAGGTAGGTCATATCAGTGTATCCATTCTACTTCTGTTAATGACTGCATCGGCCGACATCGGCCAACACCGTGATCATTGACAATTAATCCGCTCTTCTATTCAGAAACTTGAGTGTCTGTGGTCTTCTATCCATTCTTTTCTTCGGCTTTGTTGGTGTATTGTATAATGAGTGGTCTGTCTGGCTTTTCGTAGTTCAATGAGAATTTTGCTTCTCATCCCTATCTTCTCTGGGATGCACTAACCTGCACTCCGATACTGCAGTGCTTCTTGTATTCCACTTCACAAATATTTCTTCCCAGTGTATATCTCGTCATTGCAGCCTCTCTCTGTTTAGTTTCCGAGAGATAAGAGTTTCCTTTCCTTATTAGCCAATCAAGTGGCTAACCAGCATTGGCCGGTTGGACACGAACGCCCCACTGTCACACCTCCCGGTCTTATTCCTTCGGGTTTACACTGGATCTGTGGTGTGTGGGTGGAACTGCAATTGGTGCAGCGCAAGCCAATTGTAGTGATGGCTAAGCGCAGGCGTCCTCTGGCTTCGGTCACTGTGACAGGCTAGTCCGAATCGGATGCCGCCAACCGTGTGTGTGTGTGATTTGGAGCTCAGTTATACGAGTAAACTATCCAAGTTTGTCTTTTAGTTCCCACAGTAGACTTCTGTTTCTTCACGATAACTTCCCCAAAGTAACCTCGAGACCTAAATCCGTCGGTTCCAAATATATTGGTCTAAATAACTGAATGTACGTCAGAATCTTCATCCAGAACACAATATAATAAGATTTACATTATTAAGTTTGGAAACTCACATCGTGTGTGCACTGGCTAATTAATTCGATTGTTGGTGGTTGAAGTGGTACTCCGGTTCTGTGACATCAACCCTGGAGGTGTTCAGCAAGGGCGTCGGCAAGATTCAAATGTGGCGTGATCATAGAGAAACACCCAAGTACATTGTTTGGTGACGCTCCAGAGAATTTTTGTACTCAAGTCATACCAGTTCACCTAAGCGACTCTACGATAAAACGTTACGATGATGAGCGATATATTTAGGTCCCGTCATTCCCATATCCTCTTACAGTTATCGTTCACATTTAAGGTATAATGCAAACATGATATGGCATATCATTTTTCTGTATGGTTTAACTAACAGGGATCCATGAGAGACAAAAAGAGCACCTCTAGTCCCCAGGCGAGACAGAGATTGTCAAATCAATGGACGAAATGCTGTAAGCCGCTTTGTGGCTCTCCGTTGTAACTTCTCATAAAGAACTAAACTGTTCGCTGTATGCTGACGTTCAGTCGCACTAGCATGGTCAACCCATAAGATGATGTACATGTGGTGGCACTTTGCGGTATCTAAGTGACGTTTGGAAATTTGTACACCTGTGCCAGTCGTAAATGCGGCATTTTACTACCTATCATTTAGTGACAAATTATCGTATTGACATAACCTATTAGGGAAATACAGTATATTTAGTTTGTACAGTTGCGGTTACCGATGCCTGTGGGTTCCCAGTCCACCGTTGTTTTTCGGACGCCGAAACATCAACTGAGACGTGTGTGAGCAGTCAGGTGTTAGCGACCGTGGGTCATGATGGCCGGAACACTGGGACGATGGGACGGAGCGATCCGATTCGAAATATGCGTTCACCCCCGTTCCGACTGGGATCGCTGTGGTTACAGTAGTATGTTGGAGCGTTCGTTAATTTAACTCGGTTAGGGGACGTGTTATCCGGGCAACCACTTTGGTTTGGACTCCGGATTTTGTATCCGGGTCAGCAGTTCGTGGGTGATCATTATCACTCTGGCTGCTTTGGCCCTGCCTTCAGCTGGCAAGGCATCCATCTAACAGCTACTCAGATGGTCATTACTCTGGCACCCAAGACAGAGCATACACGACCTATCCGGCCGTTCGGAAGGCAACGAAGACCGAAACTTACGCTAATCTGACTGGGTCACTCACGGACCAACTGATGGAAGACCGGTTTGTTCGATACGCTATCCATGTGCGTTCTAGGTCGTACGAACACACCCACACACTCAGTGGCCACCGCTAACGTGCTTAGCCTGCATCCCTGTCAGCTTGGTAACCGGGTCCAGACGCACCTACCCTATTTACTCATAGCTCCTGGCGGATCTGTGTCCTCCCACTGAGCAAGATGCAACTAATCCCTGTGTCTGTCAGCCTACCGTTGCGTACATTAGCAGTGCGACCCCGTTCGCTGTTGAAATCCAAAGAACCTCATCGGGACTTAATCCTAAATTGATATTGGGAGACGCGAAGTTGATACCGAGACATACTAAGTTGTGAAAACTGTGGTTTGACAGGGTTGTACTTCCACTAAAATGGACGTTGAGCAGTTGTGACGGCCAAATGTTTCAGTTAGGGTGCTTTGTTGATGGTTCGAGGGCAGTGGTAGCGGGCTTGATTGCTTTGGCAGACAGCTTCCGAGCTTGTCCAACAGTGGCTACCAGGCCGGTTGAACTGATCGATATGAGCAAATCCGCGCAAGTGCAAGTTTGCACACCACTTAGCCCTGGGGTAGCAACTGGGCGATGTACGGTTTGATGCGGAAAGCGGAATTGAATGAGTGATGCTAACCACAAGTAAGTTAATGGAACGTTCGGTCATCACACGGCGATCGTCCGGTCATATTCCTCACTCCAGGCGTAAGTGTAGACAGACACGGTTTTTGTGGATGTCAAAACCCTCCTAAAGGCACAAGTACGGGCGGTAAAACACTTGTCAACACACTTTATCTAGATCGCTCCATAAGACCCATCGGAGGGAACGTTGGTTCGAACTAACATGACACAGCAAGTAACCGATATCACAAAGTGACAAATGACGAACAAAAAGAAACTCTACACTGAGCCCTCTAGGTGTTTTAGACGTCCACAAAGAACCAGAGCCGAACAAAAGGTGGTAGGACATTCCTGAGGAAAATCACTGGTCGCGTTGAGCGTCTGAGACATTTGTTCGCAAATTAGTATCTTAAGTCTGGAATGAAAACACAGTATTCCTAGAAAGTTCACTCATATTCCTGGGACCCATTGCGATGTAAAGAGCTACGAAGAACGTGGCCAGCAGTCGAATAGAAGGCGGTTTTCAAATATAAAAATCGGGCCAACTCAAGATGCTTAAACATCCAGATCTACCAGGGCGAATCGGATTTCTGTCTGTTTTTCACTAATCTGGATGCCCTCATTTAAGTGAACTGATTCGAACTCAAATGTGTGAATAATTTAGACGCGATTTTGCTGTTGCTTCAATATTTTTCACATCTACCCTTGATTTCACTTGTAAAACTGTTACGGATTTCCTGTCATAATATACTTCTTCAGTGTCCCAAACCGTCTGAACGAGCTGTGTCGGTCGTTGTGGTAGCCTCTATCCACCATTGTTACAAAGAGAACGAGAGGGAAGGCTTTGACTTGAAGTCATACCAAGCTTCAACAGCTTACTGTCTATGATTACTTCTACTCCCTACAGGGGGCCGTCAGATAGACAACAGTTGACCAATCGCTATCCGGCTGTTTTAGTTCAGACCGGTTAGCATACTATTCAAACTCTACAACCCACCAGTTTAGTTGACATGCCTGATGGGCAGTCAGTGAGCCATCCTGTTCAAATGTCCTTTTCATAAGCTCACTTCGGCGGCCGTCTCAACCACGACCCTTGCAGAGTGGCAGTGTGTTATTCCCAGATAAAAAACGCCCGTTCCTTCTCGTTCGATTATTCGGCCAGGCAGTGCACAGGACCTTTACAAGAACTCTTAATATGCTTGCACTTAAGTTCTTGGTAGTCGTTATTACACTCAGCGGTAGCAATAATCGAACAACGCATGTCTAAAGTGCGGAGTTTTTGGGTACATTTCTTCAAATCTAACTTACCTAGTCACTATGATATGTTCCCAGTGTTCTTTAAATTCCCCCAACTGACAGGTCAGGCAATTTAATTGTCAGTGCCATCCGATGAATGCTCTTCGTAACAGATTGGTTCGAACGGCAGTTAGCTTCCTTCCATTTGCGGGTGCATAGCTTCTGGTCAGATGACAGGACAAATCGATCACGGACAACGTTGTGCACTGAGTACAAGTTCTTACTTTCTCATACGTGGTGGTCGTTAACGGAGCAACGCAAACGGAAACCGACCACAGTACGGGTTGATTTGTGTCCCCGGATTGGATACAGAGGGCGATCTTTGTGCGATTAGCATTGAAAGACACTGAACGACATTGTGGGTTTGACGGTACACCAACGTTTGATTACGGAGATCCACTCAGGTACTCGTTGCATTTTATTAGGACTCAGTGTGATCTCCACTGACACCAAGCTCAGATTCAGCGTCGCTCGACATCCTGAAATACTCGATGCTGAAACACGCCCGGATCGTACACGTAGCACTGAAAGAAGTTTAGCTAACTGGAATAGGAGCACCTAGATTCCAGAAACCCGAAATAACGTAGTTCGTATACACCGAATTAAAGCAATATATGTGTTAGATCGGCTGGATTTCCTCTGTTACGTTCGTCGTCTTTTGTTTGGTATGACGTGCAGCGATGAATTCGTTGAAGCATGTTTGTTTGTTTGTAGAAATCCGATCCCAAACTTGTCTTTGTTTGTCATTACTGTTTACAGTACAATCGTGATGAATTTTGTACCATAAGTGTACACAGAATGTTTGTTTTCTTCTCTATTATAACTCATTACTTATCTACTAAAACTCCCCTTCTTGGTGTTGATTGACACGCACCCACCTTCATCTGCACCCGATTGTTTTAATGAACTCATTTCCTGTTGGCTGATGGCTATTTGCAGACGTGTGTTTGTTTACTCCATTTTGAACGTCTTCCTGCTGAATAGTTTGTGTATACGGTTAATTCACGCTCAAGGTGAGAGAGCACCCTTATTACAATTTTATCAAACAGTACCGTATAAATTCTAATCCTTTCGATTGTCTTCTGTAACGTTTTTTAGACTTAGAAGATAGTCCAGTTAGCCCGACCGTCTGAATAAGCGTTATTGGAATTGTCGACTATGTGTTGCTGAGTGAGCTGTCCTAAATCGCCAGGAGTGATTTTACCATATATATATATATATATATTGAAAATTGGAGACAGACACTGAGTACTGAGTGATTTATTGTGACGTTCCAAATCGACACCAGGATCCGTTATCAAACCAATGAATGTGTCGGAGTGAGATTGTTCTGCTGCTCACCATGTCCGTCTGTCGGTCTGTCTTTGCCCGTTTTTCGTTTCAGCGTCAACGATGCTGACTTAGTGGCTTTCTACGTCTACGTGTCGATTGAACGAATTCCGCGAATAGAGAGCTTCCAGTATAAGCCGTTCCCCCTTCATTTTTGCCTGCGCGACCATTTTTGCATGATCCATGTTGACATCGTGATCTATGTCCCCACAGCGGTACCAAAGTCATGATCTAGTGTCGGCTCGTAGCATCGCTAATGTTTGTATGTTCCCTCGTGTGCGCAGCTGTTTGTCTGTCTCCCTCACATACTGTTGGTCACGCCCGAGACATGGAATCGGGTAGACCACTCCAGGCTGTTCGTGTGGTTCTACACGAACCTTCGCGTTCACCAGAGCTGAACCGAATGTGGAGTTTGGCTTATGTGATATTTGGAGGCCCAGTGTTTGGAACATCATTTGTACTGCTTCAGATACGCTGTGAATATTTGGCACTGTCGTTCACAATTTAGGTTCTACACGTTCAGATATTGTGGACCCTCCGATAGATGCCTTCATGAAGCTACTGGAGTACCCATTAGAAGTGAACAGTTTTTGTTCTTGTTTTCTGAGTTCGTTTGAGCTACAGAGCGTGTCAGCACGTCGAAACAATGTTCGCACGCAGCTTCTAAGTTGACAGGTTGGAAGATTGTTATCGAACCTTAGAATGACATCAGTTGTTGTCAGTTTATGATAGACAGTAGTTTTAAGCTTGCTCTCAGAACTTCTAATGATTAGTGCGCCCACAAACAACAGGCGTGAATTTTCTTCTTCGTGTGTAAACGTTATTCCATCCCTTACGTTACTCTGACAAATGTGGAACTGGTCAAGCTGATCCCGAGGTAAAACAACAAATGTGCCCTCCATATATCGGAGCCACACATTAGGTTTGAGAGTCTGAAAGACTTCAGACCCGAAGTGTTATATTACGGCGTCTGCAAGTAATCCCGATATAAGTGAGCCCATTGGTGTGCCTCTGTTCTGCAAGTAGACTCGGCGGTCAAATTGCAGGTAAGTCGCCATGCAGAGCTCCACTAAGTGAATAAATTCGTATCACCCTACATATATATATGTATACTGCATTGATCACAACTACAGTGTCATTGATCTTGAGCATAGCTTGCAGTCCTAGCAGAGAACAAAACTCGATAGAATTGCAGCACACACGTACACCGTGCGACGTTTCGGTTAGTCTGTGGAGTCACCAACCTTGATGGATAGCTGAAAACCTCCCTCTCCTTTGTGGTCTGACAAGCATTGATGTTTATCAACTTTCTGCAACTGTCAACTCACGTACAGCAGTTTGCAGACCTACTTGCCAGGGAACGTGCGCCAGTAGGTTCTTCTAATCTTATCACTCTCAGGTGCGAAGTACTAGTGTCTGATTAATGCCACCTTGGATAGAACGATTTTTTTTATACTTCTGAGTCATTTGTGCCGCTAAAAGGATAACACTGGGAGTCTTTGATTCCAAGGTCTGTTCTGCTGTACAAGAAAGAATGGAGATCCTTCGGAGTCTGTGGCTCAACAATCAGGCTGCCCTGACAGTGAGTGGTTTGTTTGTCCCAAGAGAGCAGTCAGAAACAAATTTACGATGAATTCTGCTCACTACTGCGCGCTGTGAGGTATCGAAATATACGTTAGACTTTTGATCAATACCTAATACTCTTCGACTTCCCGTTTGTTGAGACTATTAGCAAATGGTGTATTTTGACCGTATTGGACAGTGTTTCGGCCTTCACGATCTACTGTCAGATGATCGGAAGGCCGTCTGTTTAGTGGTGCCTTCTCGAGTTAGCAGTACTGCACATATAGTGGAGTGCACAAGATCGCACCTCTATCTAAACGCATTCACACAGTTAGTTGTGCGTCATCCAACCCTCCGGATGTAATCGATTTTCTCCTATCTTTCTCTCACTTTGTCCTAGCTCACCTGGTTGTAACCGACGGAAGTGGAGCTCTATTCAGCATAGTCCCCTAAGTCACTACGGAGTACGTGCCTATCCATTGTTTCAAAGTGACGCAATAGTCAATAGTTGGTCGACACTGGAACACTTCACGTCAGTTGGCTGGCTTTCAGAAGCTACAGGTAGTTTGGTAGCCATCGTAACTCACTAAGACAAATTACGATAGCATATTTCAAGACTGTGATACAAGTCTACCTCTGATAGGCGCACTGAACTCGCCCAGGGGGTTGCCAGGTCCCCACCCTTTTAAGCTTAACGGTCCCACAAACAGTCATTTGGAGAACCATTGTAGGAATCAAACTCGTAGTACTAAAAGTAGATAAGAAACTAGCTCAAGTCCAATGCTATCCTCAACGCAGTAGAAGAGGACCAGGAGTTGTGAATACATTCACAATCTCACTGTAATTCGTGTTACAGGCACTTTGACAGCGGACAATAAGTAAAGCAGTCGTTTAGGGAATGTAAGACGGACAAGCGGCAATCACCCCCACGTTCGCTTGGTGCGTGGGTCGCGGAAGATCGACAGTTTGACGGTTGTTGGGAGAACGACAACAAGGTAAGCAGGACACACCCGGTTGGCTGTGATCGCACCACTCCGGCCGAGGGGCGCGTGATCATAACGCGCCGTTGTTTCCAGACTGCTATCCTGTAACCACAGATCACCGCACCAGCGGCACGTCCCACAAGACCGTGGCAATTAAGCCAAACTAACCAACAACGTTGCGAGCAAACAGGCAAATCCGCTTACTCTTGCATAAGAGACAGTGGGAAGTTTGCTTAATAAACAATTCCGTTAGTATGTTTATATAGTCGAAACATATGCGAAGGCCAGTAGATGGATACAAACCCGAGATTTTTCGGGTTTCCAGAGAGTGAACCGACCGCCACGTATGTGCACGAATGATGACCCACGGACAATACTGCCACCACGTGATTGCTCCGCCGTAATCTGTAGTAAACTGACTACGTTGTCTTCCACTGGAAGAACCCTGATGCCTTTAGCTGCACATGGGATGGGAACATTAGTGCATGTGTTCTGGTTGTCACTCTTAGGCCTGTAAAACTCGCACCTGCGTTAGCCATGTTGTCTTGTCCTCAAGTCTCACGTTGGTTGGTCTCATCACTAATGTGCGTCACTCCGCTGATCCGGAGTTGAACTGTGGCCTTTCGCAGCATGTATGACAAAATTGGTAGCGAATATCCATTTTACCCGTCAACGCCACATCTGGACAGCCCAGACTGGGCAATTAAGAGTGCCATTAATTCGGGTAAACAGGAGCATGTTGGTTCACTGAACATTTGCTTGCTGCCTGTCCCGGTATTTGACGACACCTCGGCCGTGTGGTTTGGATTACTCTTTTGTCAAAAGTTGAGTGCATTTTGCGTCCTATTTTGTGAGAGAATGTGCAGAAGTGATCGGTTAACCACTCGGTACCGTTCAACAGTGCTCACCTGAATGTACTATTTGTTGAGATCGCAGATCAGACACGGCAGCTAGTCTGCTCGATTTAATCGATAGATGATAACTGCACTGTAATTACAGGTACACTGAAACTTTAAAATAGAATAAAACTTTTTTCATAGTCCCTTTGGTTGGGTTGTAGATCATAAGGCAGATTACTGGGGCATTGTGGATTTGTTCTATAAACAAAGCCTCAAATAACCGAATCGGATGTCGAGTGTCACGATTTTTGATCTTAGTAGTCATTATTGTGGACTGAGGATGAGAACGCTATAACAGCGTCTGGAGCACGATATGTCAGGCTCTGCAATTTCACCTCAATTTGTGATTCAAAACAAATTCGTATTTTACCTGAAGAAATATGTGACAAATAGTTTTTATTCGCGAACGCGCCGTCACCTAAACTTCCGCTTATTGCAACTGGCGTTTGGATAGTTACAGCCAGGACGATTGAGCCCTACGACTGACACTAGCACTAACGACTAAATTCAAACGTTGATACTGACAATTGTTAGACAGGTTTGTAGGTGGATACCCTGTTGGTAAAAGGAGGCAAGTCACCCAGCTATCACCTGACCTGTCCATCTTAGCCAAACCAAGTGCACCTGACGAGCAATTCGTCGAACGGTCTTTCGGGGTAGGGATGTCAGCCGCTGTAATTCACATGACTGGTGCAAGTTTGTACCAGCAACACGACGTTGCAATCAGAGCACGCTCACAAAGCGCATGGACAATGACAGTGACCTAGTTTGCTTTGGCGCACAATGTGTCCACGTGATTGTGTAATCACATGACCGACCTTGAGACCCGGCTGATCGTACGCGCTGTTGAAATCACGTGCATTAGTGGACTGGTTCATTTGATGGTCTCAGCTAGTTTGTGGAATCGTACAAGACAACCAATGCTTTCGTTATACCTATTATGGTGGTATGCTGTCTAAATGCAAACATAATTAGCACCCCGCGAAATTTGACGAACAAATATTAATATCACAGTTGTGTGACATGCCAAAACTAGTAGACATGTGAACATGACCTCGTTTGTTTGTTTATTTGTCAATCTCAAAAAGTTTGAGAATTAGTTCACTTTGTTCGAACAGAAAAGCTCAGAAGCCTCTCACACAGTTGGTCGTAACAACGAAAGAATCGTAGAAATGCGAAACAAAGCGATAAATTGCTGAATCTCAGCTGTACTTATACACGTCCAACTTCCTTTACCGGTGGTCACACGAGGTTCTACCATGGTTTTAGACTGAGTTGTGTCTGTTGCAACATTTCGCTTTTAGCTACTGGTATCGGAATTCATATTTAACACTCCCAGTGTGGTTCTAGAAGTAGGATGTATGACATTCACAAACACTACTTTCCAGAGCTACCAGAACACCAAGGGAAAACAAAATTTGGCAGTATAATGTTGAATAACCGTGATGCGACTTCATTTTGCCACCAGTAATTTAGTCTTGTTCAACGAATACAAAATGTGAATCAAGGCTATCACACATAACCATGGAACTTGCAAGCTTTGGAGATATTCTGCTCAAGAAACATCCTGATGAGGCTGGCCTCGACACTGCTTTACTCCGTAGTCTGCAGGGAAAAAAGGAGACCACCCTCGATGATAAGATTTATGTAAGTTGTAACATAAATGTTTTAACTACGTAAATTAAGTGATAGGTTGCCTTTATTGTACGCAAAACTTGTAGTAGTACGGTGAATCCCATCCGATTTATCAGTATTCTAAGCTATAACGAGGAACAGATTGATAACGGGTTCATCCGACGTCATTTTAAAATGTAACAACGCAGTTGCTACATCCTCCTTCATTTGTCTGGTTGTGTGCTTACGTTGAGTGCGAATTGCAGCTTCACACAGGCTATCGCTCTCAGCCAGTGATGAACCCTGATTGTTATTGTGGTGATTAATAGTAGTCATAATGATATAAATATTTACTGATTACCATCGTCAGTCCATGCCCTACCAGTGTTACAGAAGCAGAGGAGGTCAGAGCTCAAATCCGCTTCATAAGGCTGTTCGAAGTTTCTAATTCTGATTATTCCCAGTGTGTACAATACTAGAAAAGCTGAATTCATTTGAGCAGAACAGTGTTAGGCGGTTTTATTATCGTTTCCCAAACAGAGGAGTACAGAAAATTTCTATTCAACTGGACAATACTTACAGCTGCAATATCTGAAGAGTAACTTCGAGATTCCTCTTGAAGGTTCTAGTAGCTCAAAAGAATTTAACTGGACATTGATTTGGTTTGTTTTCAAACAAGCGGACAAGGAGGTGATCTTCAATAAGAAGTTCTGAAGCTCCAGAGGAAGATTAGCAGCAGGTATTCAGCAACAAACGATATCAAGCCACTTGATTGTTGGCCAAATCAGGGTTATCTGCACTAGTTTTCATCTTCTTGTCCTGTTGAACGAGGAGTTGGTGCTGCGAACCGCATCCTAGTAAAAAAATGTCAACTTTGTTTCCATCAATGATGGCGGTTCCGAGAGACTCTCATTGCCCAATTAGTTTTGGCATGTCTTGCAGTCAACTATGTAGTTAACTACGTCATTTTGGTTGCCAGGTTACTACTATGTATGTCGGTAAGTTATATTAAAAAGTTAGCCTCCCACCACTAACTTTTCTAGTTATTGCGTTAGAATTTATTTCGTCTCATCTTTGGTTCGACGTATTTTGTCTAATCTTTGGGAATTTCCACTTGACTGTTACAGTGAACGGTCGCTCAGGTCATAGTGTCGTCTGGTCACGTCTAATCCCACAAAGTGATGATTATACCGTCGCTGCTACTGCTGCTGCTGATGATGATGACGCCGGGGATAAGTGTTTGGCTTTATGCATAGAGTGAATAGCTGCATATTCTGGTGTCACATTTCACTAAAGTGTGTAATGAGCATACTGTAAAACCTAACAGCATTTGGCCACAACATGCCAAGTTTCTTACTCCGATTAGCCGATGCATATTACACAGATGCAGAAAAACTCCAATGCAGCTGTGAAGTCTGTGAGGGGTCGCTGGATATAAAACTCAAGCGTTTAGCGACCCTATCCGTTTATCGTTAAGCATATTGGAGTTCCGAATTTCTGTATGTGCTTGACCGTTTGTTAAAACGAGATGGGATACTGACAAGTATCCCGCGCACTCGAACGTTCAACCCACACCACATTGTCGCTTATCATTCAGCTGTATTACCGTTTCATCTTATTATTCGCTCGCTCGCTTGTCAACTTCAGGTGTCGAAAAAATACTTCTTGCTTAGTTATTGCTTTATTCTTAGCCGGTCGTTTTCGGTTCATTTGATACTGCAAGCCTTATACACTGAACACTTCGCCGTTCTTGTTTACATACAAAAGAACGACGACAATTAAAGTTTGTTGGATCCAAGGAGAGTCAGCATGTAGACCATAACACTTCATGCATACTCGGCGAGGATTTCACGTTGTGGTGATTGTCACCAAACCTATTTTTCATTACAGTCGTTCAATTACATTGTTGTCAGTAAAATGTACAGATGAGCTCGAGAGATAAGTACCTAAATTACTCAGTCCAAGATATTATCACTACTGAGTCAAAACTAATTCTGTTTGGTCCAACTCACATAACTCAGTTCTGTATTACTAAAACCATCACATCACATCTGTTGTCCTGACACAAATTTTTATGAACAGAACACTCTGTACATTGGCCCTATTTTTATGGGTTTGTGGTGAACGTTGTCATTCCAGTTCCATCGTATCTACCTGTTGAATTGTAGTTACCTTCTAAACCGAAAGGTCAGCGTTAGTACACCGATATGGGTTCCGTGAAACCGTTCATTGATAAGAAGAAATTTTCTAATATTTAGATTGTTCTAGAGTGTATTTTGCCAGATAACTTCAATCCGTTCGATGTAATTTCGAATGGTACCTAGCCACTCTAACACCCCGTTTTATAATCCTGAGGTTAGTACAAGCCTCCGCCGACACTGGGCTTCCTGGTTGATTCCCATGTCGTGGCATTTAAACACTCATATTTTTTTATTACACCCCTAATCAACAAAATAAATTATCCATTACTTTCAAGTTGGTCCGAAATCATATGTGTTGAATTACTCTCTTATAATCGACGGATGACACCCTCAATGAAGCACGTTTTCAGACTTACCTGCCTTTTGCTTCTTGTCAGCTTAGAATTAGCAATCAGGGAATGGGAGCAGGTGACCGAATAGTCAAGCGTCGTCAAACCCCTCACAGACCCTACTGGTCTTTGAGATACATCATGCCGACAGCTGAAGCTACAGTGGTTGTCTGTTGTCAGCCACGAGGGTCAGCAACAGGCTTGTAGACGGTACATCGGGGCATGCAAGCAGTAGTAATTATATGAATTTACTTCTGCTGTCCACGTAATTTTGTATACTGAGTTCCGAATTCTAATATGGGTTACAGACTACGTTTATCAAAATCATACGCTAAGCTGAGACAGCACAACATAGAAATCACGAAGACAAAGAATATGGTGTTGTGTACTGAGACCCTCTTGATTTTTAGTTGTGTCACTTGTTCCAGACCTGTTAATGAACCCTTGCTTTATAAAAAAAGTTGCTTCGCAGTGTCTCTAGTCCACTACACGTTACAAATTTTTGCGACGGAAATGGAATATTGGGTGCACTCTTAACTGATCAGTGTGTATCGCCGTCGCAATCGTCTATCGTTGTTACTACTGACCGCAATGGCCCACCACTTTCAACAACCTTTCTAGTGTTGTATAACAGGCAGTCTCGTTGTGAGTAGTATACTACTCACAAGTAGTGTATCACCCACATTGGGACATTCAGGAGCAAAAGGACAAGCCCCGAACACGACGGACAAGAAGAGACTATCGAAACAGTGTGTACATGATGTGTGAGAACTTTCGCCAAGGCGAATGACCACGTACTGTCACCCAATGTATGTGAGTGCATGTCCGTCGTGCAAATGAGTGTACACGTTTGTGGTTTAGTTTTTGACATGATCTATACGGAAGTTTGCGCAATAAACCAAATTGTTGGTCAAGCGTCTTTTGCGGACACAACAACTGGTGCCGTGACGAACGTGAGGATGAAGATTCCCTGGCCACAGCCGTTCGAAGATGGAGACGTCCGGACGTTCCTGGAGGACTTGGAGGACGTGGCCGAAGTGGTCGGAGTCAAGACCGACCGTGGGAAGCTGGCTGCCCTGCGGACGCTGGTGAAGGGCAGGGCGAAGGCGGTGCTGGACGCAGCGCGAAGAGGCCCTGCGAAGATGGAGTGGGCCGCTGCGAAGGAGACGCTGGTGGCTGCGTTTGACAGCCCGGCCGACCGCCAGGAGGCCATGCGGCGGTTCAAGGCGGCCAGGCTTGGACAAGGAGCGGACCCGTCCGTGTTTGCCACCACTCTGCAAGGTTTGCTGGACAGGGCTCTGCCAGGATTGGATCAAGAATCACGACGGCAGTTGTTAACGGAACAGTTTATTGAAGGTCTCCCGATGGAGGTTCGCGACCAAGTCCGTATTGCCCATGTCGCCCGGCCGATGGACCTTGACGATCTGGCGAAGGTGACACGGGAGTTGGCAGTAATGTCCGTGGCCTCAGTGGATTCAAACAGCAATACGGACAAGAAGACATTGGAGGTAATGCAGAAGGCAATGGAGCAACTCGCAGCGGATGTAGCTGCCCTGAAAACAGCAGCACGGAAGAACGATCAACCAGGAGGCTGCTTCATCTGTGGAAAAAAAGGACATTGGAAGAAGGATTGCCCAATCCGGCGGTCTCAGAGGTCTAAAAATAAAGTGTTTCGTGATTGTTCTTTTTGTTGGGCGGGTCGACTAGTAATGGGAGCGATTGAGAAGGGGGCCGTACATACAAGGGTTGAAGTTGATGGAGAGGTAGAACAGTGTTTAGTCGATACAGGGGCAGCTATTTCGTTGATTGCTCGTGCCGAAAAGCAAAACCTAGAACCGACATCCATGATGATCAAGACGGTTGGAGGTCATAGTCTACTGGTTGACGGTGTGAAAGAATGTGGGGTACGTATCGGCGGCCATATCGTAAAGCACCGTTTCATTGTGTCCCCAGAAACCAGGCAAACGATACTCGGAGCCGATTTCCTCGCTGCAACAGATGCCGTGATTGACTTGAAGCTCAAGAAGTTGTCAACCAAGTATGGCTCCCTGACGCTCATAGGACAGCGAAAGGATAGCGTCAACCAAGTACGCAAGGTTAAAACCCCCAGTTGCACAGCCCCCCTGCTCCAGTCCACGGTCGAGAAATACGCGGAGGTATTTACGACTGACGATGATCCGTACGGATTTTGCAACTGGATTGCCCATGAAATACCAACAACCGGAACATTTCGACCTCACGGGCCCCGCAGGATACCGGTTCATCTTGAGGAGGAATTGAGGAGACAAATACAGAACATGCTGAGCGAGGATGTTATCGAAGAAGCCAACAGTCCGTACAACTCGCCTGTTCTCCTGGTGAAGAAGTCCAACGGGAAGTACCGCTTTTGTGTGGATTTTAGACGGCTGAATGAGGTAACACAGAATACAGTCGTACCAATACCGTCCGTCGCTGATATTTTTGACAAGCTACAGCAGGCGAAATTGTTCACAGTTTTGGACTTACGCTCCGGATACTGGCAAGTACCAATTAAACCCACAGATCGTGAGAAGACCGCATTCACGGTAGGCGAAAAACAGTATCAGTTCAAGCGCATGCCGTTTGGCCTATCCGGGGCACCTTTCACATTTCGGCGCCTGATGGTTCAGCTGGTAAAACGACTGGATAATGTGGCGGTATACGGAGATGATATCGTAATATACAGCAACACGGAATCGGAACATGCTGCCCATATAGATGCTGTCTTGAATCGCATTAAGAACTCAGGACTGCGGATCAATGCTGATAAGTCACAGCTCGGACGATCATCGGTGGTGTTACTGGGACACAAGGTGGGTCAAGGCGAAATCAAGCCTCTCCCGGAGAAAATACTGACAATTAGAGAAGCCATGGCTCCGAATTCCAAACGAACCCTGAGACAATTTTTGGGTCAAGCGGGGTACTACAGTCGGTTCGTGAAAAATTTTCACTCCATTGCATTGCCATTGTACGAACTCCTTCGAAAAGACAAGAAATTTGAATGGACCGACGATGCCCAGAGGGCGTTCAAGCGAGTGCAACAAGCGATGAACGAGCAACAACTGACGTTGAAACTACCGAACACAAAAGAAACGTTCATCGTAGCAACAGATGCCAGTGACCGTGGCATTGGGGCAGTACTCAAGCAAAAGGAAGGAGTAATCGAGTATGCCAGCAGAGTCCTGACTCCAACGGAGCAGAAATATTCGACTATTGAAAAGGAATGTTTGGCAATCGTCTGGGCACTGGACAAGTGGAGGCCATACCTGTTGGGTCAACAGTTCCACGTGGAGACGGATCACAAACCCCTGGAATGGATCATGACTGCGAGGGACCCGAGAGGCAAATTAGCCCGATGGGCATTACGTTTACAGGAATATGACTTCACGATCAACCATGTGCCTGGTTTGAGCAATTGCGTCGCGGATTTTCTTTCTCGACCACAAGTAGACGACGAACTCCCCAAAGTGACCGTTGGAGTCAACGGCTTAATAATGGAGCAGGACCCACAAACGCTAGTACGCCTACAACGTCAAGATAAGGTCCTCCGGAAAGTGATTGAAGCTCTGGCAAGAGGCGTGAGAATCCCCACAAATACTAAGGATGAGGAGCTGAAAATAATCGCATCCCAATGGAAAAGAGTTGGCTTAAACAGTGCAGGCGTATTGACATGGCAGCGTGGCGTTGGGCACCCGTGCGTGGTAGTCATCCCGAGACAACTGAGGAGGAAAGTGGTGGCAGACTGCCATGAAATGGCACACACCGGATGCACTAGGACGTACGATCTGTTGCAACAAAGAGCATATTGGCCGAAAATGAAAGAGGATGTGACAACTTACGTGCTTGCATGCCAACAGTGTCAGTTACTGAAAAGCGACAATCGGGGAGCCCAACAGCCCTTACAACCAATACCAGTCTCCGAAATCGGTGAACTCTGGTCTATGGATCTTATGGGCCCATTTCCACTGAGCGCCCGCGGTAACCAGTACGTTCTGGTCATGACGGAACACTTTACCCGTTGGATCGAAGCGACTGGCGTTCCGGATCAGAAAGCATCTACGGTGGGAGATATGGTGATGAAGCACATTGTAGCAAACCACGGTGTACCAAAGGCGATCTTGACGGATCAGGGACCATGCTTCGAAAGCGATGAGTTTCGAACACGCATGCAACAACTGGGAATCAAGCGCATCCGAACGACGCCGTATCACCCACAAACGAATGGCCTAACTGAGCGTAACAACCGAACGGTCAAAGAATGGTTATCAGCCAAAGGAGGAGACTGGGAGTCTGCGTTGCCACTAGTGTTATTGGCCTACCGGGCGTCTGTGCAGGCGAGCACGAAGAAATCTCCATTTCAATTGATGTACGGTAGAACCCCTCGACTTCCGGTGGATCAGGACATTGGGGTATGGCCAGAGTGCATTGATTCCACTAAAGAATTGGTAACCGAAAGAGAAAGAGCCCAACGAAATCTGAAAGCATCGCAAGCACGCACAAAGGAGAAATCCGCAAGGCAACGGTTCGGCAAGACTAGAATGTTCAACCTAGGAGAACGGGTGAAATATCGAGACCATCGGAACACCGGTGCCAGCGGGCCAGGATCAAGAAAACTTTTGCCTAAATGGAAAGGTCCGTATTTGGTAATATCCAGACGAGGCCCAGTATACACGATCAAGAAGGACGGCGAGACGAAACGAGTGCACGCCAGTGAGTTAGCAACGTGGCACGAGATGCCGGCGCGACGAACCAGAAGATCAATAATCCGGGAGGAAACACCGCGTCGATCGGAGAGGATTCGTCGACAAATGCGAAGGAACCAAGGAACCTCAGAAGGGGGAGGAGTGTTGTATAACAGGCAGTTTCGTTGTGAGTAGTATACTACTCACAAGTAGTGTATCACCCACATGGGGACATTCAGGAGCAAAAGGACAAGCCCCGAACACGACGGACAAGAAGAGACTATCGAAACAGTGTGTACATGATGTGTGAGAACTTTCGCCGAGGCGAATGACCACGTACTGTCACCCAATGTATGTGAGTGCATGTCCGTCGTGCGAATGAGTGTACACGTTTGTGGTTTAGTTTTTGACATGATCTATACGGAAGTTTGCGCAATAAACCAACTTGTTGGTCAAGCGTCTTTTGCGGACACAACACTAGTAAAGTGACACCTCTGAATAATACCCATAAAACACTGAGAACGGTGGTTTCCAGTGGAGAGGAGTATGTATTGGGATATGCTCACATTGTCATGATGTTCGTCTATGTTTGGTGTGGATGACCTAACGACACTTTGATTAATGTTTTTTAAGTGGCCTCCTTTCCATATCTACTGTAGAACCCCTTGCTTCGAAAGGACGTTTTTTTTTAGTGTGAGCGTGCGCTAACTTAATGCCTCCCAGTTATACGCAGAAACTACCCAACGCGAAGTAAAAATACGATTAATTGAGAGAGACCAAACTTACATTATATGATAACTACGGTAGGTCTCGTGCAGCGCCAAATGGTACCGATGTGCAAAAAGAACCAGGGAGTTCGGGATTTAACCTTCGAGCGTACAAGCAAGTCCGAATTGTATGTGACGCCATTCGCGCGCATAGAGCGACAAGAAAACAAACAGAGGAACGCGATCACATTTAGCAAGCAGACGGCGGGCAAAGATCCTTACGATCCTATGTACAGTATGAGCTGTGATTTTGGGAAGACTTCTACACATTGTACTGCAGGAAACTAGGTGGTATCTCCAGGTCACTACATTGTCTCCAGTCTGTTGTGTATTGCACGTCTTTGCTCATCCATAATCTTTCAGTCAATACATTACTCACCGAATGAATAGGAATTGAGCAGTTGTAGAGTTCAGACGGGCTATGGTCAGTCAGTTACGAACAACGCAACGAGTAGAAGAGAAATATATTGGTGACACGTAAAATCGACGAGAGCGAGCGAAGAGCTAGATGAAACGCTAGTACAGCAAAACGTCAAGCGAACAGGCACCGGAGCAGAAACGTTCGAGTGCGCGAGTGACATGCCGGTAACCATACTCGTTCAAACAAACGTTTAAACGCATACAAAATATGGGGAGGAGAAAGAGCACAAATGCTAACTCTAACTTCAACACAGTTAGCAATAAACAAATAGGGTCGTTACAGAGCTCCCCCGCTAAAAAACAACCAGAGTGTCGACTTCGATAATGTAGGAGTTTTTCAGTTAACTGGAACCGTTGACTCGAGCATGAATGGTCCAATTTACTCCTGCTACATAACTCGCGTTCACGTTCGGTGGAAAGGGGGAGGGATCACAATTGAAAATGGTTGCGAGGGCACGGTTGGGCATGTTAATAATCGTAGGCAGAATGGGAATTGGGAACAGACACGTTGTGGTCGGCCTAGTAAGGTCATAGCCTTGTTCAAGTCCATCGTAGGCGACCTTCACAGGAATTCGAGCTTTCCAGCGTCTTCTCGCAATGCACGCTCTCAGTGCTCCATGTAGATGATGGATCGTTAATTCCAGGTATCGGGCTTCCTGATTCCATGGCGTCCGACAAGATAAGGCTTTCGTTTGCTTTTCGAAAGAAAACGTCTCGTTGACAGTCTGTTTTAGGTCAGGCCATCTAAAGTCAACTTGGTAAGGAGGTCTGACAACAAAAATTAGATACGGCGGACGTCCACGTAATCTGCGAATCGCACTGGCCTCCGCAAATCTCGCTCGCTTCTGCTCTGGTGGCTTGGCCCTGTCGAGGCAGGCGGAGTCGCAACTGAAACCGAATCTGTACCAACGCTAGCTAATGTACCGACCTAAGAGGGCGTTGTTGCTCGCGAATCAGTTTCCTTTTCGGGTACCTCTATAAACGCTGGCTTCAGTCTAACGATAGAGATCACCTCGCGTTTACCATTGCGTTCCAACACGAAAGTCTTAGCATAGCGTGCGAGTACGCGAAACGGTTCGGTATACGGCGGGTGCAAAGGTCGTCGAGGATTTACCGCATGAACCAAAACATAAGAACAAGTTGACAGACGAGGATGTACGTACGTTGGCGTCGTATGTTCTCTCGGTGGAAGTGGTCGGAGTCGCCTCATGTGTTGGGCTAACCGCTCGCCGTAATCCGCAAAGTCGATGGGTCCCGTTGCTCGTGGGGCAACCAACTCGCCGGGTAAACGTAAGGAGCACCCATAGACTAACTGGGCAGGGGTGGTATGCAGGTCTGCCTTCAGGGTGTTACAGATACCTAACAAGACTAGTGGCAAAACCTCGTGTCATTAGGAGTTATTGCTAGGGGATAGTGAACTTTTCGATTGTCGATGAAAACGCTTAACCAACCCGTTGGCTGCCGGGTGGTAAGCTATTGTGCGAATTCTACTACAGCCTAGTGCGTTGAGGAGTGAAGTGAAGGCCAGGTCAAAGTGTGACCCGCGATCGGTAGTCACTACAGCAGGGCAACCAAACTGTGCGACCCTACGTTCCAAGAATGCCCGTGCGACGGCTTCCGACGAGCAATTCGGAATTGGTATATTCTCTGGCCAACGTGTAAACCTTTCTATGCATGTCAGGATGTAAGTATACCCATCCGACAGTAGGAGGGGTCCGACCATGATAGAAACGCTCATCGGGGGCTACAAAAATTCCCACCTGGGGTACGCGTGTGACGATGGATCTTAGATCGCTGGCAGTGTATGTATGCTTTCGCACATGTGCGGACTTCGCGATTGACGTTGCGCCAGACGAAACGCTGTGTGACCATTTTGACTGTTGAACGTATGCCAGGGTGAGACATGTTGTGCAACGTATTGAAAATTCGGCGGCGGAAGGCCAATAGAATAACCTGACGAGGATGCCTTGTGAATTGTCACAAATAATCATATCTCCGGAGGAATTCATGGGAACATTTTCCAACTTAAGGGAACTGGACCGGCGGAGTTGTTCTATCTCTGGGTCGTTGTCCCGTGCAGCTGTGATTGCCGCCAGCTCTACTGAACTTTCTGTCGTGCTCAGTGAAGCATTAATGCGCGAGAGAGCATCGGTGACTGGGTTCGCAATACCTGAAATATGACGAGTATCGGTCGTGAGCTGAGCGATATAATCCAGGTCTCTCTGGGGGAATAACTGTCCGTTGTCGAGCGTTATGCGTACGTTAGCGGCTTATGGTCTGTGAATACGATAAAGCCCCTGCCTTCAAGGACATGTCGAAAATGGCGGATACCGAGATATACCGCTAACAGCTCCCTCCCAAAAGCACTGTACCACGACTCAGTTGGTTGTAACCGTTCAGAGAAAAAGGCTAGTGAGCACCAATGGGCACCAAGTTGCTGCTGCATAACCGCCCCTACAGTCACGTCTGATGCATCCACGCTTAGTGCCAAGGGAGCAGACGGATGGTAATGCGACAGTGATGCTATATTGGCGATAGCCTTTTTCAAATTAATGAAGGTTATTTTTGCGGCCGTTGGGAATAAGAAGGAATGTGCCTTACCTCTCAGTAGGTCGGTGAGCGGTTGCATTAGACAGGCACAGTTAGGGATGAAACGACGGTGAAAATTCACTGAACCATCGAAACAGCGAAATTGCTTGAACGATGTGGACTCCGGGTAGTCCACTATTATCTGTACTTTGTCGAGGAGAGGTTCGATCCCGCTCGCGTATAAACTGTGACCTAGGAAGGCTACGCGGGACGCTCCGAAAGAGCATCTAGCTATGTGTATGGTTACCCTACGATGTGACAACCGGGTGAATAATGAACGCAAGTGTACGCAGTGTTCCTCCTGCGATGAGATAGCCACCAAGACATCATCTAAGTACGGATAAACACCGTCCAGTTCACGACACACGTCGTGAATAAAACGTTGGAAAGTCTGAGCGGCGTTGCCCAGACAAAACGGCATGTGTATGAATCCGAAAAGTCTGAACGAGTTATGACTGCTGTCTTTGGGACGTCTTCTGGGGCTACAGAAATCTGGTTGTAAGCGCGCACTAGGTCAATTTTTGTGAATATTTGTTTCTCCGACAGGTTTGCCGTCAAGTAATGAATGTGGGGGATTGGATACCTATCGGGAATGGTTGCGTTGTTCAACGCTCGGTAGTCGCCGCACGGGCGCTAGTCGTTATCAGTCTTTTTGGGCACCATGTGCAATGGCAAAGCCCACTGACTATTGGACGGACGGATAATGCCGAGTTGGAGCATATGCTCGAATTCAGCTCGGGCAATTTTGAGCCTATCGGGAGCTAAGTGGCGTGGACGACTTCGAACTGGCGTCCCTCGTGTGACAATGTGATGCGCGACGTGGGTTGTCACGGCCGGTAGTTCGTTAGCGGGGCGGATCAGTTGAGAGAATTCGGGTAAAATTTCCCCGTAAGACTCGCAAACTAGAGAATTGGCTAACATAGGACTGATCACAGCCGCGTGCGACGGCTTGCCTCGAACGTTTAGTTTTGTCGAGGTATCGATCAGACGCGATCGGCATGCGTCGACCAATAAATCGAAATGTCGGAGGAAGTCGATACTAACGATAGGGAAAGGAATATCGGCCACTAGAAAAACTTAGGGAAAATCGCGTCTAAGTTTAGATTCAACAGCTGACGACCGAAATTTGTAATGGGCGTGCTGTTTACAACTCGGAGAGTAGTGCCGGATTCTGATCGCGCATCCATTACTGAATGCGGGATGACACTAACCTCCGCTTTTGTGTCGATTAAAAAAAAATGCATTTTGGAGGTTAAATCCCTCAGAAAGTAAAGGCGACTGCTGTTTGACTGGCCTGTGGCTGTGGTCGCTAGAACACACCGGCCTGTTAGCTTAGCCGGCTACATGGCGATCGGCATCGTCTAGGGTTTTCGCCATACATCTCATGATACCAACAAACGCTGCCAGTTTTTAGTCCGGGTGGTGATCGGGCGCGCGTCGGTGGAATTCTAGACAGTGACCTATCACTTTGAATGCTGGCACGAAGATCAGGCAGTTCACGCCGCAACTGAGCTATCTCGGCGTTTTTTCTAAGGGGTCGCGTTCACGGCATTTTAATGCTTTCCACAGGCTTTCTATTTCGGCGTCCTTCGTGGTCAGCAAATGATTCACTGTTCACGTTAACTACTTGCCCAACTACTGCTGGCTGCTCTGTGCCTCGGAAACGCTCGTTTATTTTGTCGGCCGAAGCCGCTAGGTCACTTAACAAACGTGAGGGCAACATGGAAAGTAGCCCTTGTGTGTACTCAGGCAATCTTTGTATCCACAACTCGGGCAACTGTAATTTGCCTGATACATGTCGCATCTCCCGAAGAAGAACCGACGGCTTCTTGTCCCACAACTGTAGCCATGGGAACAGTTGTTCCAAACGCATTTTACCGGATGGCTGTGTTTCCTTAACAACCGTTTGCTTATCAGACTTATAACGATCGGTGGTTGACCCTAGTGAGATATCACTAATCAGGTTCAACATATCTCGGGGAAGACGCGATATACGCTGTGAGAACTTGTCCAAGTCAATTATTATGCGCCGGTTGCCGAACTCTATTTTCAGCACAGCGAACCAGAGCCCCCGATCGAGATCTCCAAAAGTAGGAACGGCTAGCGTGATCAACGGTACGGAAGACAAGAATTCAGACTTGACCTTTTAGTGTCCATAGCGACCGAGCGAATGGAACGGGATATATAAATTTATATATATGCACTATATACACAATATACGCACCCAAAAGGTAATGAGGGGAGAAGGAAAAAGCAACTCAGGTATACACTGATATATATCCTAAACGGGCTCACCAACTTGTAGAGTTCAGACGGGCTATGGCCGAGCAATTACGAACAACGCAACGAGTAGACGAGAAATATATTGGTGACACGTAAAATCGATGAGAGCGAGCGAAGAGCTAGATGAAACGTTAGTACAGCAAAACGTCAAGCGAACAGGCACCGGAGCAGTGTAGTAGGCAAGCCGGACGTTCTGGCTTCGTGTACCCAATACACTCGTAAACCCATTTTGTGCAACGTGGAGACACTGGGGGACAGCGTTCCTCAGAAGTACGGGGTTCCAACGATAGTCCCGTAAAAGGAGATAACAAACAAACGTGAGCAAAAGGCCCAGTAAGATATGCACACGATTCACACAGACGAAAACCAAAACTTCATCAACAGCACGCTGCGTCACAGCAGAAACGTTCGAGTGCGCGGGTGACATGCCGATAACCATACTCGTTCAAACAAACGTTTAAGCGCATACAAAATATGGGGAGGAGAAAGAGCACAAATGCTAACTGTGACTTTAACACAGTTAGCAATAAACAAATAGAGTTGCTACACAGTGCATTTATCTAAGCGACAGACGAGCCATCTCGTCGAAGACGTTAAACATATTTAGCATGTCAATCGATGACATCGTCCATCATTCATAAAGTTCAGAGTGGAAAGACACCTCACGTCACACATTTCAAGGAAGCTTAAAAGGTAAACCGATGACAGGGGTAACAATGAAAACTGAAGAGAACAGTAAAACTTCAAATAACAGACATTCCCCGATGGGAACGAAGGATACATGCAAGAGCCATAGGTCGTGCTTAATTCCAAACCCGCCAATTCGAACATGAGTGAATTATACATATGTGGAAGTTTGAAATTTTGTGTGACAATAATGGCTATTTATTCATTAGACTATTATTTGTTTGTTCAGTTGTTTTAACGTACTAAGCACATTTTTGTACAGCCTCGTAATGCTCCCGCTTGGGATGAAAGTTCTGCAGGTTGCGCTTGCCTTGCCGTTAGTGTTCTGTTGGGCATCAGGTCAAGTTATATCCATCAATTCAACTAATTACAAGCAAACTTTCGACGGCGAATGGTTTATAGAATTGTAAGTTCGGACTCCAAACGTTTTTTCAATGATGAGGAAGAGGATTGTCGAAAGATATCCGCACCAAATGTAGTACGAATGAAGTAGAATAGTTTGGGCGTCGTGTTTAACATGTTATTGGTAAACGTAGAGTATTACAACTTGCTGGTAACGTTGTGTTATTCCCAATCTGTTTATCAGGACTATCGAAACTTTCAATACCGCTATTCACCATGCTGTTTTTCTTCCTGGTGCTAATTACTGGGTTTCCTGTTCTTTAGCGTTGTATTAACTGCCTATGAGTCTCCTTGTATATGTAGGGTTCGATGAACTGCGGGACTGTTAATATGGATAAAGTGGCAGTCGCCCCCATTTAAATTGTGAGTATTGAAAAAGAATTCAAAACGCAGGCTTGTGCCCTCATCCTGAGAGTTGCATAGTTGACCAGCTAGATGGCTTAATTGGAGATATGTAGTATTTCACTCCTTTATCTCATATTACTTGTCAACTGGACCTCAGTTATAGTGAACTCTTGTGTCCCCATTGATTGATCATAGATTCCTGATAGATTTAGCGCTTCGTGAGTAAGTCCTTCGCTTTTGAATTTCCTGAAGCCCTTATGTTTCCCATTTTTCATCAGTAATTATCGTTTTGACCTTTTGCTATCGTCGTAGATATATGTCTCGCAGGTCGGTGGATTGTCGCAGGTTTAGTCACAAAGTATTAGTAGGCTCTCACGCGTTGTGTGCAGACTTCTTCATTATGCAAACCGTACATTGTTGCTTCCTGTCGGTATTCTGCGATCGTGGAGCTACAAAGGCATCAAATTGACATATGGACGTAGTGTGTAGAAACTGAACTGTGTGCATTTCCCGGTTTTAGCTAAAGATTGACGTGCGCGTATGTAAAACCGCCTAAATACGGCGATCTTAATTTTAGTCTATTGATTAGGGAACGCGCAAATCGTTTTCTTGTTTGATTACTGGTGTTCCCCCCGTATTTGTATACAGACCAAAAGTGCTGTGCCTGTAGATGACAGAGTATCTGAAATTGATATTCACACGTTTCTTCGCACCTCTTTTCCTCTGTGCAGTACCAGACAGAGGAAGCAAAACTCTCATAGCCCAGCCACAAGAATCGTAAAAATGTGGGCTATTAGGCTACTAGCCCACGCATCCTGTGAACTGTACTGTACTTAGTGATGCTATTGTTACGACGTAGGATTTAATTGCACGGTCCGTAGTGAGGTTTATTGAGCGTTTACTCTGACATCGGGTGTTTTTCAAGGATTCCGGAAGATTTACTGATTTACACTTTGTAGTGTTTACAGAAAACACCAGGCGATGCCGTGATGATTTGAAATAAATGCACTACTTAACAACAAGGCTGCGCTATGGTTGAATGTAATGCACTACAATGCGTGATTGTAGTCAGTGCACACCCACCTTAACTTCATAGATTTATTAGTTAACTTATGAGCCTTGTGCTGTTCACTACGCGCGTCTGCTACGACCATGTGGCCATAGCCAGCAACCTGCTGTTGTTGGGAATTTGACATCACTTGATTCCTAATGGATACGTCCTTCAGAACTCAATAGAGAATTTCGTTTGTTATGTGTTAATGCGTGTTCCAGGTTTCAGATTTCACTCACGTTTATGTAGGGAAGTGTGAGCGGAATAGTATAAGATTAGTATAGCATTTTTATTTCAGGGCACATTTGTTTGTCGTTGTCAAGAGTAGTGTGTTTCTTGTTTATCTGACTCGAATAAAGACTTCGCAGGTCGCTCCTTTCACCTTATCCGGCATTATGGATGGATGTAAATGTGCTTTTTATACTCCAACCTCCTATTCTTTTTTAAATTTACTTTTGATTCTTCCTCATCTTTATCTTCTATTGTTTCCTAATTAGATCCATCAAGTCGGATAACTAGCATCAGTAGCCATGTTCTGACAGGCACCTTGGTCTGTTTTCCCCCAAACGACTTGTACAGGGATGTGCGTTGTTTTGTTCCTGAATGCCAGTAAATATAGGCGCTCTTTACACTCGCAATTTTAAACGCATTGGTTAGGAGTCAATATTAGCTCACACGTTGGTCGTCGGAAATCGACGTGTACTGCGTTTGGGACGCGGGAGTTCTGGATAGTAATGCGCGTATTGAATCTATGGTACATTCAACGTTTTTTCTATATTAGTTGTACACGCCAGGTGACACTTCGACAGCTTCTATCGGCCAGGCTATTGTGGGTGTGGTATTAAACAGGGCGGAGGAAGTCGCGTCAATAGATTTGATTTCTAGTGGTAGTAGACTGTGCGCCGTTGGTTTAACCAGCCACACAAGATCCGGACCTCCACGCTTATCCCTGCTTCTAGCGACGGCAGTGGTGGCTAGGCTGAAGATCTTTTGCAAGGAGTTATCTGCTGTATTACTGTTGATGTGTAGCTCCGATATTGTTATTTTAGCTGAAAATATAAACACCGACTGTAACTTCTGGTCTCGGTACGTTGTTTGAATAATTATCTTGATGGTGACCAGGACCGTTCTAATGATCGCGAGAACACTTAGTTGACTTCAGCTTCGACGGCTTGTTGAAATCACAGCATCTTCTAGATCTGGCATCTGCCATTCATTGAGGTGCAAGAGGAGAATATCCCTTTGCTCGATAATCGCCGTGGAAGTATACTTGCTGTCAAAGTTGTGGTTGAATTACGTCGTCGCCCGTCGTTCAAGACGATCGAGATGTTTTTTCTCACCCGAAGACGGTAAACAGCGGCCTGTGACCAGTCGGAAAGATGAATAAGACTGCAAAGAGCATCTTGTGGAAAGACGTCACCGCAGAATTGATGACCAGTCCCTTTCTCGATCTTAACAGGAATCTCCTCCGTCGACGATAGCGACTGGGCGGCGTGGGTAATTGTCTTCGGGACCCAACGTTAAGGAAAAAGAAGGGAGTCGGCACTCCACAGCTTGGAACACCCGATGCGACCGATATGGAATTGCGTCAGCAGATTGTTCGAATTGATCAACGGCTATACTTCATTGGATGGGTATTTTGGCGAGATGTTTCGTCCAAAGTCTCTTCAGGGTTGCTCGACGGAGGTGCATGGTGGATAAAAACATGCTGTAACAATTGACGAAACTCGACAATAAAAATACAGTTGGTGCGTCACCAAACGGTGGTTTGTCGGTAACAGCCTGGCTATTATTGGGATCTGGACGGCAGCCATTGTGGTCGATGATGAAGTCCATGTACTTGGTTGGGTGTGTGAGGCTGTTTTCCTGACCAATACGAAAACCGTAGTCGGTGATGCCTTCAAACACCTGGTTCAAGCATTGCGCCAGCTCTATCTCAGTGGCCCCACATCGTTGTGATTGGAGCCGGAGTTTAAATCGTCCAGCAGTACAAATCCCCAAGGACTGTCTGACACGCCTCTTGATCTTGCCGCAAGCATTACCGCTGGCCAAAGTGTACTATTCAGTCTTTTGACCTGCCCGTTTGCTTGGAGGTTGTGAGCCCTGATTTGAGTGGTGGCGATACCATTACTATTGCAACTTCGAAATGCAATTCTTCCGCACGTCTTCTAATGTGCACTCAGATCGAGGTCCTGTTTTTATGTCTGATGAATTGAAAAGTTTCTTGCATAGTAATGGTATCGCCACCACTCAAATCAGGGCTTACAACCTCCAAGCAAACGGGCAGGTCAAAAGACTGAATAGTACACTTTGGCCAGCGGTAATGCTTGCGGCAAGATCAAGAGGCGTGTCAGACAGTCCTTGGGGATTTGTACTGCTGGACGATTTAAACTCCGGCTCCAATCACAACGATGTGGGGCCACTGAGATAGAGCTGGCGCAATGCTTGAACCAGGTGTTTGAAGGCATCACCGACTACGGTTTTCGTATTGGTCAGGAAAACAGCCTCACACACCCAACCAAGTACATGGACTTCATCATCGACCACAATGGCTGCCGTCCAGATCCCAATAATAGCCAGGCTGTTACCGACAAACCACCGTTTGGTGACGCACCAACTGTATTTTTATTGTCGAGTTTCGTCAATTGTTACAGCATGTTTTTATCCACCATGCACGTCTTCCGGGTGCGAGGATATTTCAGTAACACCTTTGGAGAGAAAGAATAGAGCAGCCGGAAAAATGGCGTAGGAATGTGTTTTAATGGTGACTGAAATTTGCCAGTTGGTACTGCCGACCGGTAAACTGTTTTGAAGTAGCTTTTCTTACCACACTACCTGCCCAGTGCGTCTAGCACGGGATATGCGAAACGTGGATTCCGATCATGATCAGAAAAGTAAGATTTATTGCTAAGAACCACCCGCTCCTTTTCCCCAGGCGGTTAGGAAGGCGACTGAGGCCTAAATAGTGCTTCGGAATTTGAAGCTGAAGGGGAGCAGGAAACAGGAGCTTTCTGAACCGGATGGGATTGTTGGTTGACAATCTGGAGTGTTCGAGTCTGTCGAAAGCAGATTGTAGGTCTGGTATCCTGTTCTTCAGCTGCTGTTGATGTGTGTTAGTAAACTCTATCCGGCTAATGAACGTGGACCGAGTGGTGTTTTGATTTTGTTTGGCGGTGGCGGCCAGTGACTAGCTTTTGAAAGGGGTGATCAAATTTCCGCCCGTGCTCTTGCTTGCACATTACTACAGGGTGACGAGCAAAGGCTTCGTTTGTGGTTCCCACGTATGGCTTCTCAAGTGTGGAAATGGGATCTTCGTTGTACAGTTCGTAACGTATTCACAGACAGACGGGGAGACTTAGTTACAGTCTGTCGAGTTTATTGAGTCCAATGGTTTTCCACTACAGTAACCACCTGTAAAGTGGGCGTCACCGAAAGTGACCTCACAAGACAATCCGTCAGATGCTCTCAAAGTGCCACTTTGGGAATTGTTTATGTTGTTGGGATTCATGGTGGTGTGTGGGCTGAGATACTGCCAGGACGCCCAGACCTAGACAGGAGAACGATCAGGGTTCTCAACCAAAGCCTTTGGCTCAATAGCCCGTACCGCAAGGCAGCGGGTGGGTGGCGGTGTACCAGAAGTGGTACGTTTTTCAGGAAGAGATGCCAACCATCTTGCAACCCCCAACCTGGAGGACCAGGAGACTATTGTTTGTCAGATCTCTACCTGTTGGCCTGCCTGGTATGAGTAACTCTGTCCAGTTTAGCCCAAAAGGTCATGGAGATGCGCAAGCCGTCACGCCACGTCAAGGTCTAGTCTCACCGTGACGGGAGTCGCATTTATTTTAAGTGGTTGGTCTCGCAAACAGTCAGCTCACTTCATTCCGTATCTGTTTCGAACTGAGGGTGTTATCGAAGGCTATGTCCAGCTACAGTCGAACAGGGATTCCATCGTGAACCGCTGTTATGTACTTCTGCCTGGAAATGTAATCAACCAAGATTTAATCGAACGCTGAGTCTGATAGGTGAGCTCGTTTGTGGAATCACCGGCCGTTACAGTGATCAAAGCTGCAGCACCACTTGGTTGTTTACACAGCGCTTCTCTCTTTGATTTCAATGGTGGCATTTCTGGCGTTATCGTGGGTTTTCCATTCTTTATGGTTTTCTTCGTTTCAACTTTACTTCTAGACATTCTATTTGTGCCGTGGACGCAACCATGCGTAATACTGATCTGTGTATTGCAAACGGGGTTCGGGTACTTCGAAGTCTGCCTATGGCGACTTAGCCGTGATTCACCGGGATAAGGATTTCCGAAGCTTACCGATTGGATGACCGGAGAAATCAAGGGCTTTAGAGTCTTTCTAAAATTCATGGTATGGTTGGGGCTTACCAAACTCTGCCATTCAGCAGTGATCTTTTGGAGTTTAATTCCGGGATCGATCGTCATAACTTTGGGCTTCGAGCTGTACTCGTGGGTACTATGACTCAGACTGACGTTGGTCTCGACAAACGTTCACGAAGTAACGGAGTGATAGCCAAGCACAAATGTAAGAAAAAGAAGAGAAAAAAGAAAACTAATGAACCTCAGTGAACAAGAAAGGTGAACTGCTCTGTAGATACACGCTCGCACTATTATGTCACTGTCTTCAGCTAGCGATGTGGATGGGCTCGAACTTCCTAATCAGGTAGGCAGCATCAACCCGCTTTGCTAAACAGGGCTGTCAGGGCTTTCTTAGCCCGCGATTACTTCATTGCCAGATTGTATTACGGTTCCTTCCAACTCTCTACAGCCCCACTGAACAATGTACAGTGCGACAAACATACTGTGTACGTGACTCAACCGACACAGGCTGTGTATTTTCACTATCTTCGTTGTCGATTGCGAAATTGTACGTTTCCTAGACGCGTGCCGGCTGTTTTGTCAATCTCAATCAGCCGATTTGACACAGGTCAACTGACGGACGTAACACTAGTTGAATATCGAGAGTTCAAATGCATCTGCTGTACAAACAGGCCGGGTCTCTGATCCGCAAAGCAATAGTGAATGCACACACATTGTAAGCCGTGTTTTTAATAGATGCATGGACGCCTTTGTGACTGTCCAGGCGACAGAATTTCGTGAATACACTACATGCTTTCGTTATCCTCGTGGACACCTCGTAAACAGTATGTCAAACTGATGAGGTGACAATGCCCAGGTAGGTGAAGTGTTCGATATTGTTAATCAGCCTTCCTGCAGTGACAAGAACAGGCTCAATGTCAACCCAACCTTGTAAGGATACTATGCTTCGAAGGTGTAAAGTACGTTTCGTACACCCCGGCCATATCGTCCAATCTGTTCAGCATGGTTTGCGTTGTCTGCAGAAAAATATTAGAGAGCAGTACTCTCCACACACTTGTTATCAGTCAGCTTACTGTCTGTCGGAAGCTTCACTCAGAGGGCCAGAAAATCTCCGAGTGCTCATTCCAGAATATTTTCTATCACATTTGAAGTGAAAGAGGAGAGTAGACACCTCTGTCGATTGCCATTTGAAGTGGGACACGCTCCAGATATCTATTTAGTTGCGTATTGTGCACTCTAGGCGGGTATACAATGACTTAAACAAATTACCAATTCACTGGGACTCATCTGAAATGGAGACGGCCGCAGGGAGCATGTCGGACAGTCGAGTTAAAAGCAGGCTTTAGGTCCACAGATTCCACGACTGCTGGCTAAGAAAGGAAGCGCCGATGCTTCAGTGTTTGCCGCAAGATGAACATATGATCGACACGCTCCCGACCGAGGAGTGGACTGTACCTATTACTCTTCTTTCATCTGGTTTTCCTTGTGTTTTAGAAACCACCTCATTATGAGTCACTTGAAAATCTTGAATACGATAGGAACGAGGATCATAACTTTGTTTGCTGCATCATATCCCGGCGTCTTTTTTGAAAATGGTTCGAGACTGTTTATAGGTATCACCTGTGCGTCGTCCGTCTTCCATATCGATTGACAGTGTCTTCAGTTTCCTGTTGGAGGCACTAACCTTCTTGAACTAATGTCCCAACCAAATATTCCAAATTCCAAGGGACTGTGTGCGACTCACGAATACGTTGCTGCAAGATAGGACAATAAAAAAGACGAGGACAACAATCTACTGGTGACGCGTGTATCCAACTGGGGGCAGAGAAAATACGAACAAGTTTGTATAAACTTGTGATATTGATATCATGTGAAAGCAGGAGCAATCATTAAAATAACCATGAAATCCGTATCATATGAGTGGCATCGTCATCAGCATAGCATCCAAAAGCCTGACCATAGGGTATACTGTGGCTCGGACCGCCGCTCACCCCAACGATGACGTGGAATATCCTTGAAGAAAACGTTACTAAGACGGTTGAAAGTGAATAAAAGAAGACTATGCGGAAGGACTAGCAGTGGTATGGATGCAGTTACGCCGAAAAATGCGGCACACTGTCATCTCGGATGGCGTTTCTAACTAGCGATTTGAGTGATCACGATGACCTAGTCAGGCGAGCGACATCTACTCAATTTGCTCAATGGAAAAGTCAGAGTTTTCATACGTCGTGACCACGTATTTGCTTGATTCCCACGTGGTTCTGTCCAGCTGTTGGTGAGTAGTTGTTCAATTGATTGTGCATCCCGAGCGTTCCGGAATATGTGCTGGAGAACGGTCGCGTTGCTTATGCGACCAGTCCATTTAATGTGGTCAAACACAGCAAGTCTGTTGACATCTTCTTTGTGAACAGGCTACGTTCCCGAACCATGAAGCACAAACAACGTACATAGCAACGCACACAAGCACTACCTACCCTTACTTCCCACGACAACACAGATGACGCAGATTGGCAGATGAGTGGCATAAGGTACGTCGAATCCGAATTCAGATTCTTGTTCTTCGGGTCATGTTTCTTCTAGTCCTGTCACCCTTTCTCTGAGTATGTTGGTTTTCAGATCGGAGCCGGAAATTGATCTGCATTGTTTTCGCTCCCCGATTCTTATCTTTTCGGCGCTCTGGCTGTATTCATTATAGAGTGGATTTTTCGCTAATTCTGGGCGACGCGGTAGATTCCGGTCATTGGAGACCAACGGTGTCTATGAGATCATCCAGTTCTAAGTCATTCTCTCTTTGCGTATTATCCCCGAACCTATACTGCTACCTTGGCGAGGTGGTCGGGCTTGTGTACTGTTTTGGTCCGGCAGACTATGCTGACTAGGACGCTGGCCCTTCCAGGTGCAATCTTGTCAGACAGGCCAAAGGGGAGCAGTCAGACGAAAAGCAGTTACACTCATAGGATTGTATGTCGCACTACTGACCGCGTAGGAGTGCCTAGGTACTGAGGCACGATCCTATGGGCATACAGCAGAACTATTTTTATAGTTGCGGCACTGCTGTCTTCCGTATCAGGAAGAAGGGGGTTAGAAAAAGTACCCTCAGACAAAGAGCACTCCGATCGCCCAACGGTTGACCGTGATCGCTGACGTATTATCCAATACGGTCGTAAGATATCAACTAT
>QNGE01001614.1:97180-155822 GCA_008508345.1 Paragonimus westermani
TGTCGTGCCTTTTGGAGCAACCACCTGGACTCGGACCATGCCGTTGTGCGTGCCCGTTTCGTTTTGTCATTTGCCCAGAGGACTTAGGCTCGTAAATGCAAGGTGTTTAACTGGCATTCGAGCGATGAGGATGTGAAGAACGCCTACCAAAAGGCGTTGGTGAAGAAGTTGCTCAGTTCGAGTCAGTTGACTGATCTTAACGAACACTGGGGACAAATCAAGAGCGTTTTCGAACAGCACAATGTGCTAAGGATCTTCTGAAGCTGAGATACAGTAGAGCCTATGGTGGTTATTTGTATCTTGTGAGTCTCCGGCCATTTTCTAAAAGCATTTACAGCGATGAAGAAGTTCTGTCTCTCAAGTGGTCTCGTGAACCCAAGTGAATCCGGGACCATGGCGCTGCCGGGCTGTGACACGATTGTAGTGGGGTCTTTGGGGGTGTCTTAGACTCTAGAGTGTAATTGTGATAAAAGCGTACCGGTCGATCGAATTGTTCGTTCTTTCCCGGCTAGGAGGTGTATCTGCACGCCAGTCCCTTCTTTCTCTTCATTCCCGGATTTGCGGTATGAAGTAGATGCGTTACCTTGGTCCGCAGTCTCATCGGTGTTACAATTCTTTCTCCAAAGAGTAGGTTACCGTTGGGAAAAATGGCGAGGAACATCTCCGGACATACTGTGCCAGATCACCTGAAGGTCCTTATTGCGACCATTGTATGCAGAGATATTGAAATACTGTCTAGAGTGCTGTGTCACGTCGTTGTCTTACAAACCGCCACCGAAGTATCTGGAAGTTTGCGGATACCCTCTGGAACCGATCGTTTGACTTCACAGACATTTCTGGCATCGGGCCTTCGGCAGATGAAGACTTCTATAATCGTGCAGCAATCGAGACCGTCTTGGAAGATTGCTGCGAACTCTCTTCTGAGGGCTTGGATATGTTGGATGGATAGTTGTAGTGGTACCTCAACGACCATCAGTAAGAGAGATACTCTAGCACAATTCGTTCAGAGAATGCTCTGCTAGTGTAGGCCAAGCAGGCCCAAGTTCAGGTGGTTCGTCAGGTAGCACGTCCCCTTGAGTAACTTGTCCTGAAAATAGGTGGTACATCAAAGTCCACTGGTTATATATAAAGTGCCATCGGATGCATTCTGGGCCGCCTTTTTGGTTATGTGCATTGCTGGTGTGCTAAAAAGCACCCAGGTACTCCTACAAAGAAGCATGTCCAATTGCAACTGAACCAGGGATCCCATTAATGACAAATTCTTGTTTTTTATTGTTGAAAAATTGACCTGATACGTGGCTGGAATGGGTGTCAGCTGCAAAAAATGCTTCCCAGTCGGTCGCTACGTGTAGATTGCGTACGGTCTGCTGGACAGAACAGTTTACTGGACAGACACTGACGCATTTTGGTAGGATGAAGTTGTACTTATGTGTACGTGCTGCCAGCTTCCAAAAGAGGAGCCCAACATTCCAAAAAACGTCATCGTACCAGTCATCTGACCACGGATACGTCCTCCCACCATCTATATCACGTTTCGAAGATACCCTCTAAAAGTGAGTTGTACACGGACTTGTAGTGGTGGTAGTAATATGGGCGGGGTCGGGCTGAATGCTAATCAAGACTGTCATATGGGACAGCGAGCTAAATTTACTCATTGACTCATTGCTTCGAGTAGTTTCGTCCGTGACACTTTAGCCTAGTCCGTTGTACGACCGTAAAAACAATAGATAACGTCCACGTAATAAATCTGCGTTCACGAATAATCAGGTCACTGGAATCACTCGATGTTTCAGCGCCTGTTGCAATGACAGTGGTTGAAAACTAATTCCAAAATATTAGTGCTGCTGAGGTTTACTCTTGTTTTGCCTGGGAATATCGTTAGACAGCTAACAATGTGAATTGCAGTCGGCACACAGCCTGAATAATTGAACATTCGAGTGTTCAGCAAATACTTTTCTATTCCCTAGGTGTACTTTGTGAAGCCTACATACTTTACTATTAACTTTTTAGTGGAGTTTTGTTTTTGTTTGTTAACAAATCCTCATTCCCTTTTTTAACCTCTCGTTGTGGTATCAGTCGGGCATCACTGATGGAGTATTGTCGATGATATTGCTGCTAATAGTTGTACTGTTGTGTTGATGTTATTAATTGACCGTGTACGGACTTCGTAATTGATAGCACAGGTCACAGTAAAAAGCAGACATCCTATACTTTTTTTTCTTTTTTTTATGTTTGATCTGAGTCTTCCAGTTTAAGAGCATACAGTCGGCTCGCGACTAAGTGCGTTCTCTGTGTATGAAGTCAAGAGGGTTGTAGCTGAATTTTGTCAGAAATCTTCCAATGTTTCCACTCAGAATGTTTGCTATCGTGGACATGTAAAGCAACCTGTGGGCTTGACACTGTTAAGCTGCCCATACCTAAACAGTGATAACTGGGACTGGACCGGTAACTGGTATCGGTACATTGTGTCCATCTCGAACTCAGCCATCAGACCTCGACTCACAGTGAATTATCGCTGTTTTTTGATGTCACCATTGCTGTGTAACATAGTTTATGGATGCGCACACATACCAGTATGGAACTGTTTAGTACTTTATGATTCGTCAACAGTTCAGCAAATCCACCCAAGTATGAATGATGCACACTTGTGATTTAAATCTGTTGGTTACACTTTTGGACAGGAAAGTGGCAGTCCATGGGTCACGAATATTGACTGTGTGAAAATTGCAGAGTATTGACGGAAGGTATGTATTGATGTGTATAAGAAAGTTACCTGCTTATGTCCTTCATTTTAAGCCCTGTAATTTGAGATACTACAAGTATAAGTTGGCAATGTTCTAGCAAAGGTTCGATCAGTACGGCAAAACGTTTATTGCCCACTTTGAACTGGCAAATCGCTGACGGTGTTTTCACGTTTGCAGCATCGTTGTTCAGGCCCACGACGTAACATGGTTTCACTTGTACATAATGTGTACTTCGGCCTCTTCCAGCTTGCCTCCTCGCCGACCGCCGTTCACCATTTCCATTCTGCTGTAGCGATTCTCATCATTGACGGCTCGTTTGTTCCACGGGTTTTTCGTTATTCACACACTTTGTATTGTAACTATTCTATGCGACCCCAACGAAATATGTCGTTAAATGTCACGATGCTGGACTGATTTGTTCCCAAGGCCAGTGTAGTTTGAACAAGAGGGTCTACCAGGCCGGTCATTTCATAGCGTATCACAGTGACAAAATGGATGATTATCTAGAAAAATGTTGGGTGAAGTAATATACTTCTTACCCTTTTCTTCTGTAGACTATGGCTTTCTGCATAGTAGTGTTGCTGCTCGGTATCGGTATGAATAACCGAAATGTTGCTCTTCCATATCGTTCCTGATGCACAAACTACCACATTTAATCGCTCTTCACAAGTTACTAATATTTATGTAAGTAGCATGTGCACCATTCAAAATTGTGTCTACAGAATCACAGTGGACTCTTTCTACTCTCCATCGGTTTATTCGGTCGCAAATCACTTTTTTTTGCTAGCTTCGATACATTTTTCCAAAGACTGTCTGACAGCGTTTTAGAACTTAGACCCGGCACTAGACCTGACGTAAATATAAATTCAGAAGAGATTCAGTTGCAAAAGCTCTTCTCAATTTACAACTCCACGCTTTGCTTATGTGAGTATAACTGTTTATCCAGTTAAACTTTTGTAGTAGCATCATTCCTCTGTCTCGCCTGTATAGGGCTATTACTGGGTTGGTGCCACTAGTGAGGCTGTCGTTAAAGCAATTGAATTTTCTTAGATGAGACCCAACTGTGGAAAGTCAGGGCTTCGGCTAGATTCGAACCAGCGACAGACAGAGCATGCCTCAACGCGGCAAGCGCTCTACCAACTAAGCTACGAAGATCTTGGAATGGAGCCCTTACCAGGTAGTAAGCTGTCTGTTGTTGAGTATGCGAATGACATTGCTTTGTTTAGTTCCTCTGCAGACAACTTGCAAGCCACGTTGAACCAGTTGAACGGTTCGCCTGATCTGTATAGCGCGCATTTCCCACCTTGAGGATATAAAGTGCTACTATAAGATTGAGTCGAAAATACCCTTCTCTGTTATTGCAGGCAAACTGCTCACAGTTAGCAATCACTCAGCTTACCTGGCTACTGTCATCTCATTGGCTTGTTGTTATAGTAATTGATGTAACGTAATGTCCATGAGAACAGCGGAAACACATTTGTGGCGTCTTAAAGAGGTCCGATTGTTCATTAAAGGGTAAATTCATAATATGTGCTCTATGAATCAAAGACCTAACATGTTCGCATGGAAAGTGCATTCAAACTCTCAGTATTCGAACACGGTTGTTTCCACCGGTTAGCCTGTATCAAATAAACTTACTTTGTGAGCACTGCGACAGTCCATAGGCGCGTATATGGGAAGTGCAGAAGTTCGCAAGCGATAACAGAGATGAAGATGTACAAGCTGCACTGGTTGGGTCATATGGTCTTCCTGATGATAGAGAATCTACCGCACCGTACATTGTCCAGCATGGCTGCTGCTGGTTGGAAGAAATCGCAAGACGGCCCAGGCGATGACTTGATCACGGCTATGAAACCCGGGCCAATCAGCTGCCCATAGTCGGTCGGTGTCGTTTGTTCCATGACTGTCCGTTCTACGGGTCGGTAACTGTCTTGAACATGACAGTACGTCAGTCAATAGCCATCCTGCGCTCGTACTACTACTGCTTCCTCCTCACGACTCTGCTCACTCTTTCTCCCTTACGTGTTTGTATTTGTCGGTTAATCGGCTGCTTTGTGGACTGATGTCAAGTCCACTGACAGCCCAAGTGGTAGTTCCCACGTGTGAGACTGAAAGTTGTTAGCGCTAATGGTAATGGTTGGATCTTCGTACGCCTTCATCCGGTGTGTTCGAAGCTGATTGACCCCTAATATTTCCCCATATTTTTGAGTTGATTGGTAGCAATGAGAAAGTGTGTTTGTAACCATAGTTGCCATTGCGCTATACGCATTGAAGGCTTTTTACGGAAGAGAATATGGATGAAACCGTTTGTTATGTAATATTCAACCGTCTTCTCCGGGTGATTATTTTTTTGCCGTCTGAGCAAAACAAAACGAATTGGGTTTGTTTGGCTGGTCTGTGTGGCTGTATTCCAAAGCCCTATTTATCCAGCTATCAAAATTGCTGGTTGCAGTCTAGTCAGTGGGTGTTTCAGCCAAGTGATCAATTTCAGCACCGGATCATTGTATTCCTAACAAGTGTCGTGATCCAGTTCGTTTTATTTTCTTGGAATCTGTATACTTAAGAATCTGGCTACTCCAACTACCACACTGGGAAAATATCATTTGAACAGCTTCATTTATTGCTACAGATACTGTTTGGCTTTCAGTGTAGGTGATAGAATCACATTTTTGTTTTCTGTTGGCCTGAATCATTAGCTCACAGTACAATTCAGGTGCTTAGGTTTCGACAAAATTTTTCAAAGTGGCTTGCGCATAGTACCTTAGTAAAGTACGCGGTGTTGCATACACTAACAACTTAATTATCATTGGGTTACAATTTTATCCATTTTTACAGTTTTGCCCCTTGGTGCCCAGCCTGTAGACAGTTTTCGTCTACCTGGACTCAGTTGGCTGCCACATCCGGGCTGAAGACAAACATCGCTTCAATTGATGTAACCGAAAATCCGTCACTTAGTTTTACTTTCTTCGTTCGTCAGTTGCCCACCTTGTTTCAGTAAGTGCTGTTTTGTATATCGAACCACATATTACCTTAGTTCGAGTTTCGATACGCGGATCGTATCCTCATGTGTGTTTTCCTGTAATATTAGTCCCTTCCCTCGTCGGCAAAATTACGTCGTCTTTTAACAATACGCTCCTCACTATGAGGTCGAGAACAGCCATTTTTCGCAAAAAAATACTAGCAACTTCTGTTCCACAACTGTGGGGCGAATCGTACTGATGGGGAACGAATTACACATGATATATTAAGAGTAACTATGGCATTCATATCCGGTCTACCCATGTTCCTCTAATATCATTGGACTGAAACACTGACATCACGTTAGTTGCTCACATAGACGTCAAGTGTATTGGCAATCGGACACTCGTCGCTGCTGTTATTGCATGTGAACTGATTGACATGTGACTGAGCTCCATGTGACTAGCATTTCATTCTGCATTTGCTCTGTTCACGTCACGCCACGAAGATGTGAACTGACATGCTTAGACGGGGACTATTTTTTAACGTTCCAATAGGTGCAGTTAAGTATCCCTCGGAGAAATAATCACATCCTAGTAACATATGACGTATGAGTTGAGACGTTGTTCCGTTGGAAAATCGCAGTTTCTTACCAATTTAAAGAAATGGGGCGCAACAACATGTGCCCCAGCGGTCTGGCTGTGAAAATGGTTGCCTTGATTATCATGTAGCATGACCAGAACGACTGGAAGTGCTCATACCAACAAAAAGCACGCGAGATTTATTTGAAGGCAACCAAATTAATTGGGTAAGACACTAATTATAATGCAAACTGTTATAGCATGGGGGTCGACCAGTGCTCTTTTGAACGTAATCTTCCGCCCGAATTCTCTACCACATTGAGGTTATCTGTAGGTACTTCATTAAAATCAATAAAACATTGAGATTCGGAATAACCAGACGTGTCCTGGTAATGCGTTTGATCGGTATGTATTGTATGGGGGATATAACATCCGAATTTCCCATATCATCCTCATTTGTTCCCTGTGTTGCCACGTTTTCAGTTGAGCCCGACTACCTGTGCATGTTTACTATCAGCAGAACCAGATCTCTATCGTTTTTCGGTTAATCGAATGTTTCGCTGCATATCGTTACTTATCGTGATGTGGTTGGTTATGACGGTCAGGCTTCAGTATCGCACACTACTGTTCCGTCACAGATGATTATATTGACGTTTAGATCTCTTCACTTCCCGAAGTTGAACCTTGTAGGGACACTGTTTTACCGAACGTTTCTCTCTTTATATGGTTGACTGGAAAGCTTATTTGAAGAACACCGTCCCATTGACAACTGCATGGGCTATCGATCACGTGGTTGCCGCCTTTAACTCCGGCTGCTTCGATTACTCGTCCCTCTAGTTATTGGCAGTCTGACAGTATCAGGTCAAAGTTGTCACGGGTTTCTGTGGCGCGCAGTCGGCGGTTGTGAACTGTTGACCTCACATAATCAGATTCGAATTCCTCCCTACTTCAGTCGAACTGGATGTTGCATTTCATCAATGCGTACATATTTACCACTGAGCCTGTTGAATAGACTTATGTTGGAAACTGTAGAAAAACGTACTGGGAAGAAAAGAATTGACAGAGCTCCATATACTGCTTCTTATTGCGGTTTTACAGACGCGCAATGAAATGGGTGGTCACTTGGTCAAACCTGGCGAGTGCGGCGTGTTTTCCCTTTGAAAAAACAGCTATCTGGGTTTTAATGATTTGGTAGTGTATCATTCGCCGTCTGTCTTGTGCTTTTCTTCAATCATTGCTAATACAGTGGACGTTCCGTTGGCACACTGATTACATGCTATTAGAAACTACTCATTTTTGTCACTTCATCCAATGACCGTGTATTTTTTCGTTGTGTTTACCCTTTTGAATGCTTGCGTTAATTACATTATCATTTTGATGGTTGATGACTAATTGACGAGACAGACGCGTTCAAGCACAGCAAATCTGCTCATATATAGGTCAAGTTGCATGCGGACACTACAAACGGGTTGTTTTTCTGATGTGGATAACTGCCTAACAGTGTTGCAGTATAGCCTTCTGGTTTAGTTAAGTGGTTTGCCATTTTAAGTGGGTTACACGTGATGTGGAGAATAGAAGCAAGAATAGCCCAATGCTGGAACGCCGTTTTGGATTTGCGATGCGCATTCCATACTGATTAACCCGGTTACTCGACCTATTTGGCATGGTTTGCCTGTATCGGAGGTAGGTAAAGCAATGCTATTCACAGATGTCTTGTCAGCCGGCTTACATCAAATTCCTTGAATCTGTCTAGCATATCCGGCAGTGCTAAACTAAATTGAATTAAAACTGACGCCCTTTTGTTATCCCCCTCTCTCTCTCAAAAAAAACCCAGGAATAACTGTCCGTCATCATCAGTTTCAAGGTAGCTATTCAGTTTTCCGGAAGCGTGTTTTCAGTTCCGATATGTTTCTTCTCACTACATCTTTAGAAAAGGACGATAAGAGGGGGTTTGGGTCTGTTCCTTTTGCTGCGCCTCGATGGTTTATCCTCCAGAGATACCACGGTTTCTCAGGTCCTCATCGTCTGAACGTACCAGTCCTGAGCAGCTGGACTATTGCATAACACGTTCAGCATGCTCATCAAACCAACGTGACTGACTGGTAGTAACAAGTGGGTCATTATTTTCACGTATACTCTTCCTAACAGGAGGTCGAGTACGAATATCATGTCATCTCTTTTGATCATTCTACCTAGTTGTCTTCATGGTTTTTGCTTTAGTTTCTAATCGACTTATGCTTGACGGCAATTACCACATTCATTGTCGGGATAGGTCGAGCGATGCTCCCTTTAAAAAAAAACGCTTACGAACACAACCGGAATTGTTCATCGCAAACGCGTATAGTTACGCGACTTATTCTCCATTCTCGTTAATTTATGTCTCCTAATGTTGTCTGGACAAGTTGGCCAACAGTTGAGTTTGTTGGGCTCCTCAGCTTCTTTATCCAAATGTCAGTTGACCACCTAGTGTGTAAGTGCGCGGACCTCTGGATGAGTGATGAAACACGGCGAGCTTGAACAACGGTATTTTCTGTGTCCGTGTAGTTACTTCAAAGTGCATCGTAATCCTCAACATAATGACACCTGTAGTTGACTGCAAGGTGACTTGTATAGACGGTTGAGCTGTATGGCTGCGGTGTTTATATTGAGCCGGTTGATCGCATGGTAGAAACTCGTATTAGTACGTCATTGCAGCATTCTCTCAACAGTGACAGAGTGCTGTGCTCAAGCGTCAACTGTACAGTCCAACTGTTTCTATTTCGGAGTGAGTCGATCAAGTGGAATGTGTTTACCACCTTCACGCATAACAATGACTCAGTGCTTGATCAGTCTCAGTGTTCAGGGTTTATTTTAACAGGCACCCCGAATGGCTTTTGAAGTGCCCCGCATTATTTGTGTCGGTACACCTCAATTTGGACGCTAAGTCTGACGCTACCTTGGCGACTGTTCACTGGGATGCCTTATAGCAAGAAGCCTTCGAATCAGCACGTTGCAGTTGGTTTCTGTTAAAATTGCTAATTCAGTGCGCAGAAGCCGGGAACTTGTCCCCTTGAGTCAGCTTTACTTTTAAAACTGAGAAAGCTTGTCTGTTTACTTCAGTTACCACGTTGACTCTAACTTCTTGTGTGCCGATAAACACTGCGCTTTCAAGGTATTTCCGATTTCTAGATGAAACAGCCAAAAAACGGTGATGATCATATCGTACTTCTCTGGAGGATCCGGGGGGCAGCGAACGATTGCTGTACGTTGTAACTCACTCCAACACTTGAATGTACGGGCTTCTTCGGGATGACAGATTTTGTAGTGATGTTTGTTTATACATTGTTTCCAGGTTCAATCCAACGTTCATTCTTTCTTTACAGGAGAGGCTGAGTATACTCCATTGCTCTCAGATCCATTGTTTTGTTTGCTGTTCTTATCTGCTATTGAGTTTTCCAACTAACATTGTGTTTATCATCTCGTACATTGTAATTGTTTGGCCTGTTGGTCGTTATCTCATGCGACACATCCAAACCTGGACAATAAGAACATTCGAATTAGTTGGGCACGGGATCTTCAGCTGTGTGGTTGACGTTCAATTCTGCTACCACTGGACTGACAGTCATTGTGTTTAACATGAGCAAAACTTGGATATTTCTACCCTTACTCTTCCTTACCTCACAGTATATCTTACCCTACGTTAATTTCAGTGCCAAAGACGGTGTGTTCCGACTGTACGATGGTTCTCGTAATCTCGGTGATTTGCAAACTTATTTAACTGAGAAGAAATATGACAACACAGAACCTTTACCATGGTATTATACGCCATCATCTGTACAGTAAGTCTTCACCACCCTGTTCTGATACATTGACACCCTTGTTAGCATGCGTTTATTTTTCCAGTTTATGGAATTGGGCATGGCAGTTACAGTAAGTCCTTCATTATTCCTATCTCCCATGCTCATTCACTCTCATTTCAGCATATCCATCAATACTTGTTGGATAATGGCTATCCCACATGGATGTCGTTTGTAATAATTGGTTCGGGAACAATTATGCTAGGATTGTTGTTGGGCACGGTTAGTTTTTGTTTGCTGTTCGGACATCTACTTCCTTCTGTTTTTACTTTACAGGTTCTCGTTATTTTGTTCGATTGTTTCGTACCACCTAGACCACAGATTTTACGTCTATTTTCAAGCCACAAGAAGGATCAACGACAGTCAGCAAAACGATTAGCTGACGACATTAAGGTTTGTTGTGCACATGTTAAAAACTGCTTCCCTGTAACGGAAATCACACCGTCTTGCACAATGATAATTACTCTCCTGGCTATGCAGTAGTACCTATTCATGGATTTGTTACTCAGAAACCCTTTCAGGAAAGCCGCGTAGGTTTTAGATACGTTCCAAAATCATGGTCATATCGAACCAAAGCGAGCATTGGTTTCAACGTGGCTTAGCAAGCGCATTTTAGTAGACCGAATTGTTTTCAACTCACTTTTGTACGGAACTCGTGTATGCATCTAGTACACAACTTTAGTAGGCTATGTTAGAACTCCAGATACTTTACTTTCAAGAACATTAACTTCTGAACTTAACGTAGTGCTGGAATAGTGCAGGTATTTACTATTTACTTATAAGATGACGTATCAGCTGATTGGCGCCCTTGGTCATATGGTGTGTCCAAAGCTGCATTGCGGACATATGTCGAGGTCCAACATACAAACCTTTGTTTCGCTTAAGGCTACTCTGAGGGGTATGTAGTAGGATAGTTTATTTTTTCCTATTTACTAACGAAATTTACTTTGTTGAATTAGCCTCAGGGATTTTATACTTCAGTGGATTACGCCTGTGGTTCGTAATATAGGTTGGCTTGTTGATTGAGAAGCCTTGGTATATGTTCGTACACATCGACCGAATAGTTGCGTTGTCTTTTCAAAGATCTGTGGTTTTATTTTATCAAGTTTCAGACGTTGATTTTATTGAATGAAAGCCTATGCTATTGATGGCTTCTCTGTATCACATTAAGCATATATTTGAAATGTTTCCAGGTCTCCAGTTAGTTTTTTTAGTTAAACTCCTCGTCCGCCTTTATCATTGATTGATGACTGGCTCGGTTAGACCTAATTTTCCTTTTCCTTTTGATATCAATAAAATGGTGGACGTAAATGTTGTCAAAACCTGAAATGCTTCCACTAGTTTCCAGATGTCCACTGCTGTTTGTTTGTTTGCTGACAGTTTGCATAGCATATACTATAAACGGCTCACTAACAGATAGAACAAGAAAAGCATAATTCCAGAAATTGGCTCAACACACAGCGATTCGATCGGAGATCTGTAGATCTTAATGAGCTCCAGATAGCCCGATAGTAACGACAACTACTGCCAGTCACACGATCACGGCTGCTCCTATCTGGGTATCTGACCCCATATGTGAACTAATCGGCCACATGTTAACGGAGGTCTTGGAGTACAAAGGCTGGAAGGTTAGTTCCACTAGACCGCTTACTAATGGTGCACGCTTAGACTAACACCTCGCCTACGATAGGTGACCACCTTCCTATTTGGATGTGGTTATAATTTGGTGTTCCGTACTGATGGACAGTATGGAAGTCAACCTATTCTAGATAGAGTGAAGAGATTTCATTTTCTTGTCTTATCTATGGGATTACAGAGTCTAATTTCTAAACACCGATTACCTTCACTATGAGCTGTACCGACAAGCAGGTTGACTCAAAATCACACCTTTACCAGTGTAGTACAAGTGCCCATTGTAATCGGTATGGTTGCTTGGCAATATGTTGGTCTCGCGTAACCTTCCCTGTTCGTAGCATAGTACGTTTCTAATAGTACTGTGTGTTCATGTGATGCGCGAGAAGTGAATAGCAATTATCTAGCACAAGTGTTCATGGCTATACTAAAATGCACGTGACTACCTGGGGCTGAGAAAAGTTTCGTTAACCGTTATTCAGACCAATTCAAGCACAGGGTCTCGTTAATGGACTATTTGGCTAATCGCCTGTTTCGCACTTGACCATATCTTGCAATTAAGACATGACTTCGTTATTTCTCTTGTTAATTTGGTCCTACAAACATCACTCGTTATCTTTTTATTTGCTGTGTTCTCGTTCAGATTTTTGTATACAAAACATGCATTTTGGTCACGTTGACATATCAACTTATAAGATTACTTGAATTGCGTATTCATGATTGCACTTATTCTGTTTGCGTAAGATGTGTTTGTGTGGATGTTAACTATTAGTTTTCTAAACTGTATACAACAAATAATTAACTTGATTATTCCAAAAACCAGCGCGAATCATAATCCCTTTCGTCATTCTTGGCGACCCGGAAAATGTGACAAGTTGCCCTACCCTTTACGAATATTACTCTGTATGTTTCACTAAACGCGTGACCTAAGGAGGGCATAAAGTCGGTCCGTGTAGTCTCACATCATCTTAACGCTTTACTTCAGCGCCGCTCATCCTGCGTTCCACCTCGATTGACTCTCCCGGATTGTTTTGGGACAAGCTATGATCACCCCATTTCGTTTGACCCAACACTACATCGAATCGTGACAAGCACGGTGAATCAGGGGTGCATAGTTGTGATTAAAATGTTTACCGCTAGTTTTCATGTTAATGAGAAATGAATAGTTCGGCAAAATGTCTACCCAACTGATGACAAAACAGTACAACTTTGCAATAGGAAAACAGTGTGTACATTGTTGTAGTTGTCGATCGATAGATCAATTTTACTAGATAGGATGCTTCCCATGGGTCTATGCTTCTAAAGCACAAACGATCTTGGTCGTAGTATAGTTACTGCACATATCTATACCAGACGAAAAACATCAGAAGCTCCACTTAGTTGCTGATATTGTTTTCAGAACTCCCCTGCTCAGAGTCCGGCTTCCGTCAGCAAGCTGCCCGTGGATGGGTCAGGCGAACACCAAGACGACCGGCAAGAGAACGAGGTTCGCAAACGGCCGTCAGACTCGGAAAAGTAGATCAACTTACTTTGGATTTGAGGCTATAAGAGGCGGGCTATTTGTTGTTTCATTTCACGCCTTTCCGTCTCGTGAGTTTTTAATCGGGCGAATTTACCGTCCACTGCCTGATCGATCCATCTACCGCTTATTCTCTGTTCGCTATTGTACCCGGTTGGTCTTCGATGTAATTGCTTGAATCGTTTTTAATAAATTGCCGATTTATTTCGAAACGAGAACTTATTTGGCCCTTACCGGCTAGATGAAGATGGCGTCCCGCAATTACTTTCGGACGGACTGTATCAGTCGAAATATCCGGTAGCTGGCAACGATTATTAAGAAAGCTGGACTAATCCTTATAAATTAACCCGCGCCCACAACACATGTTGTTGTGGGAGTCAAGGCAAACGATTCGAAGTACCGATCGGTAACGTGACAGTCGCGTATTCGTCTAGTGTTGTTATTTGAATCGAAATCCAAATAATCACATCGTTGGTCGTGCACTACTGACACAAGACCTGAAACTCGCAAACAGTGCCGTTAGTTCGTCTCGTGCGCACACGTATGGTCTCTGGAACAGCTGGTCCTGTTTAAACTCTAAAACTCTGTAGTACAGTGTGATACCGGCTTCCGATCGGTGGTCGTATCCCGGTCTATTTCTAAGCATATATTCTATGGGACCGTTTTGTTACGTTGAGTTTAACTTCAAGCCGCCATTTGGAAGACGAACTGTTTCAAGACCCATCACAATTTAATTACACTCCGTAATAGGTGAAATGTCGCATGTATATTTGAATGCAGTAAACTCAATGGACTTTTGGTGGATTCGAATGAGTATGCTGATTTCGAATGACATTCCTCAGCCCAGCAACGCCAATGAGCTTGACTAGCCGCCATCTCACCGAGAGTTTTCAGCCACCGATTCTGTGAATCGCGAGGTCCCCAACCCGGGAGACGAATCTAGCCTACAGTGGCCAGCCCCTTGGTGAACGACTTCAGTTCTCTGTCTGTCCACATCGCACCCTATGTCAATCAGCCGCAGCGTCGACAAAGAGTGCTCGATGTGGCAGATGACTAACTGGCATCCTTAATACGTGATCTAACCATCTAAGTCTGTGTAAGTGTAGGGACTGAACAAAAGAACTGGTTTGACAATCACTACCAAATATGCGCTTCGTAACCTCTCAGTTGCTTACTCTTCGGTGCCACCCGATACGAGCAATCGAATGCAGACATCGATGGTCAAATATTTGAGTACGATTCACGTCTTCTGCCCTGAGCGGCCACGTTTCGCTACTGTAGAGTAATACACTCCTCACTATCGCCTTATGCACGCGAATCTGAAGCCGCGAAGAAATACCCGTTTGTCGCCAGAAGTGTCCTAGATTGAAGATTGCCGCCCCAGATACGCGCTTCCGCTTCATTCTGTACGCCCACACCGCCGCCACTGATGCGCCTTCCAAAGTATACGAATCGGTCGACGCTCTCTATAGCTCCAATGCTGAATCTACGTAATCACAGCAATCTTGCTGAAGCACTTTGATGTTGCAAGGTGCATTTCGAATTACTTAGGAGAACTTGAAATAGCATCTACCGTTGTTCGTACTGCTTCAGCAGCACCTTGTCGTCAGCGTAATCAAGATCAGTCAGTCCTCCACCGGGTAGGACGTCTACGCTACCATCTTGTGAGTGCTGCAGATAATCCTCCTCCGTCACTTCGTCTGTGACAAAATTGAACAAAAATGATGAAAGTGGACAGCCTTAACGTACACCGCTCTTTGTGCTGAAACTGTCAGGCAGTTCACCGTAAACCCTAACCTGGGCTGAACTATGGGAATGAAACGCCGAGAGTACGTTCACATACTTGGTCGGTACAACCCTGTGTTTAAGCGACGATAGAAGTGTAGATCGATGCACCAAATCGAACGGACCTTTATGGTCGAGAAATGCGGTCATTATTGGCTGGCAATCTGCATGACGTTGCTCCGGAATTTGGTGAAGAGTAAAATTCTGATCAATACTGTAACGTGCAACCGAAACTATTTAGCGCGTACGGATCGAATTTGATGTGGTGATTGTTACACGGTTGCTTCGTTCACCCTTCAGGCCGCTGCGTCAACGTTGTGCACGAGGACCCCGAACCAACTGACATTCAGAGAAGCAAGGAGGACAATTGCATTTATACGTAACTCTCTCATACTTTTGTACCTTTATCCTTTCCGTTTATTCTAGTACTGCTGCGTGTTGCGTACCACATCTTCGGACACAATCTCTGTCTACTCTTCTGGTTGCGTGTTATAACACATCCTCGAACAGGGCGGAACCATGCGTGTTTTTCCCTAATGTTTTTGTCTCTTCATGTGCAATGAATCGATGAAATGCAATGGATGCCAAAACCCTAGCAATGGCTGGGATCAAGCTGATTGCTCTATGGTTTTCTTAGGAGCCCCGGACTTCCCTTCTTGAATATGGGACATTTCATCGAGTGACCCCAGCATGGAGGGATGGACTCTGTCGTCTACACAAGTTAGAACAATCGAGTCAAGATGCCCACTAACGTCTCCCCCACCTTCTTTGGGAAGTTTCAGCACGAGATCATCTGGACCAGCAGCCCTGAAATGCAATTGCGGACTTCAGTCTTAGTGGGTGACTCCAAATCCACCGACCAGGGTGCTACATTACAAGCTTGTGGCAACAACATAGTAGAGGCAGGAGGCCAGCCAAATTGACCTCCAGAGTGTTCCGCCCACCGCTCTAACCTTCTGGACTTATTATATATGAGTGTGCCATCTGTCACGCTGATAGCTTTCCTGACAGATGGTCGCCTGGGACCGGTGGCACGGGTAAGCTTGAAGAGTATGCCGATGTTCCTTGAAGCAAGAGCGGTCATTTCCTTAACTTTTTCTACCAACCAAGCCTCACGATCATCGTTTAGGCCAGGTTTCAGTTTCCTACGGATATCTCTCCTAGACTTGTTATATGAACTGCCAGGAGGAATGCTCCGTGTGGTTTCTAACAAATCCAGAGATTTTTCGGATATACAATGTTTGTTTGACTCGCGAATCCCCATGTGACATGCTACAACAGCTGCTTAACGGAAGACTTGTGAAATCTGGGTGTAGCAGCTATAAGGATCCTGGGATTGAGAGCTACTAAGGCAGCTTTCTAAGCTGGTTTGGTATTTATGCTTTACCGAGAGTATCGCTAGTTTCTCAATAGTCAGTCGTTACTGTCGGTGGGGTGGTTGCCCAGGAAAAGTAAGGCGAAAAAGCAACCACGAACGCACGATCCGAATCCGAGCTCCACTTAGAACGACCTTCCTGAATGGAGCCCCGTTACCTGTAACTAACAGCTATGTGGTCTTTCTGAGCCCAAGCCTGATTTGGAGAAGGAGGGCGCTAATTATATCAGTGACCTGCACCATATTTGAAACTAGTGCTGGCTAAAAATAGCGTATGCCCAGCGTACATCTGCAACAATCGCCCGCCATTATCTGAGCGATGTGATGCATCCCATACCTTCCACCTAAACAAGACTTGGCCTCACCAAGACGGTTGACCTGGGCGTTCATGTCTCTGGCCAGAATTGTCATACCAGAACCACGTGTCGACCGAAGGAGTGTGACCATATTCGAGTACAAGGCATCTTTGATCCCGACGTCGGCTAATCCGAATCGGATGCCGCCAACCGGAACATGAACGGACACAATGAAGACATTTCTGAAAGTTTTTCGCCTAGAGCTGGTCTTAATAGAACCTGTAAAGCGGACGGCACAAAGTCTCCCGTTAACAGGAATCCAGTCTACCAGCGTAGCTGCGGCCGTCGTGCTGAGGACTATACCTACCGCAGATTGACCGGTGGTGGCAGCCATGGAGTCACCCGAAGTGCACAACCAGTAACGGGTAGACAATGAGGGCGCTGTTAGTCCCATACGTTTACTACTGTCCTGGATTATAGTTCCCGAGATACGGCAGACATCGACGTGTCTAACTGTTATAACGCGGAACGACCGAGCGGATGCAATTGAGCTGGAACGATTCCTGCAACGCAATGGTACTGTGCGCGCTGTTTTACCCCGAAGAGCCGATCCCCAAGGAGACTACGAAGGAAAAACACTGGTCTCCAGAAAGAGAGCGTTTACTGTCTCAGTCCGAAGTCAAATTACAAAATGCAGCTATTGCGTACTTATAGCTCGTCAAACGACCGGGTGACCAACAGACGAATTAGCGTCCAGTATGTAAATCGGCGCCAGAAATAAAAAAAAAAGATGGTGCATTAGAGGAATTCGAATTTACAGAAGTGGTAAATGTTCATTACCGGTTAAGTGGACAGTTTTTGGGGGTATGTAACATCCCCAACACCTCCCCTTTTTAGATTATTAGTATCGGGGCTTCTTGGGATTCAATTGAAAGCGCACAGTATGTTTTCTCTTGCGGCCGGACCGCCGTCTTGGTATGGGGGATCTGTCGACAATGTTCTGCTTTTGAGTCGCTGCATGTGCTGCGCTCTCCGAACTCGGTTCTTTAACTGGAACGTTGAACGTATCCAAAAATATGTCGAGCGGGATCTCTCTTTCATTGCTGCATTCTTCGGAGGTACTCCTCGATCGTAATTGGTTTTTGTGTCGCGACCAAGTCTCGTTCCCGACAGCAACATTAAACATTACGCTTCCCTTTTTGTTCAGAATACGGCCATGTTTCATCGTTCGCTCAGTAATCTCTGGCGTACACGGCTGACAACACCTCAAATGATGACCCATGCTTTGCCGGTGGCATCTCTTGATAAGCCGTGGCTCTCGGCAGCATGGCGTGGTGCATTGTCCGAAGTTTCCGGCCCATGAGTGCTTCTGCGGGAGACAGCTGATTTGGTGTGGCACAGTTGGGGGTGGTTCTGTAGGCAATCAAGAACTTTCGGAGGATCTCTTCCGACGTTCCCTCTCCCCGTGACTTGAGAAGCGCTCGCTTGAAAGTATCTACGAAGCGTTCAGCCGGACGGTTGAACTGGGGATGGTAGGGTGGAGAGCGTATATGACAAATGGCATTAAGCGTGCAAAAATTCTGGAACTCACGTGATGTGAACTGTGTGCCATTGTCTGATACGATGGTCTCTGGGAGTCCATGTTGGCAAAATATTCTCTCCAACACCTGCAAGGTTTCCGATGTGGTCGGGGGAGATACAGCGGCGATCTCCGGCCATTTGGAGTAGGCATCCACGAGAACCAGATAATGTACTCCGTTGATGGGACCAGCGTAATCGATGTGTAGCCGAGACCAGGGTTTGTCGGGTTGCGGCCAGGGTACCGCTGCCAAGCGAGGGGGTTTTTTGGCTGCTTGTTGATCGGACAAAGCGTGACTCACGTGATTACACATTGTGCTGATGGGAGTGTCCGCCAAACCGAGTCGACCAAACCAGTCGAGGCCAAGTAAGTTGAGTTTTGATGTTGTCATGAAGCAGGATCCGTGAAACGTTTTACCACGGAATGAAACGCAGCAATGCAGCTGACCCGTGAGTGGAATGTGACCACCACATGCACTGATGGCGATCTGTTTGGCCTCTTGTACCGGAGGTTGCCCGAGCGTGTGCCAGAGTTTCTCCGAAATGATAGTTATGTCGGATGCAGTGTTTAGCTGTAACCGGACTGGCCGACCATTGATATGAGGGGTTATGAACTTACGTCGGCTTGGGGCGTTGACTTGGAAGACTGTCATCAAGGTATTTTTGTTGCCGACTGTTGTGGATCGTGACTTAGATCGCGACTTCGATCTGGACCTTGAACCAGCAAGTGTACGTTGCTGACCTGAATGACAATATCCTTCTTTATGGCCGACGAAATTGCATTGCCGACATCTGTGTTGTTTGAATGGGCAGAACCTGACGAAGTGCCAGGCCCCACAGTGCCAACATACTGCCGGAGGCTTCTTTCCAGTTTTCGGGCAGTTTGGGCGAGACGGTGTGTTGTGTGACGGGCCGGGGTTGCGCAATTTGTCAGTAGAAGGATGTTGGACCCCATGAACTTTGGTACCACCTTGGCTCCCAGACTGGACCAGAGTGGTGTCATGCTTCAAGTTTACCAGTCGTTGATACTCTGCAGGTGAGATTGGGTTCCTGTTCCAAACGGTTCAGCAACCGGCAGCGTATATCAGCCAACCTTGGAGACTGCATTTCAGCATCAGGGACTTGAATTGATCATCCGCTAGGGACTTTAGCTTAAAGCGTTCACATTCACGATTTACCAGTCTAACGTGCGTCAGGAAATCATCAGAATCGTTCATTGCCAGCTTGAGACATCTGTAACGAATACTGAACAAGGAAGACTGATCACTGAACAGATGGCTAAGCGACTGGATAGTATCCTTGAAATTGCGGTCTCGAGGTTTATCAGGCAAAATAATGTTGCAATACTTGTCTAATTCAGCTTCACCGAGCTTACGAAGTAGCTGTCTGACTTTCCATTCATCGTCGTGGCCAGCGAAATCAACTGTAAATAGATCTTCATAACCCCTGAACCAAGTGTCAAATGTAACATTTGAATCAGGGTCGTAATGGAACTGCGATATACTGTTGCGCAAGGCATCAATCGACGGTGAGTTCATAGCTGTAGATTGTGCGGAGGTTTCCTTGGACTTCGCAAGTATCTCAATCAGTTTAAGCTGTTGCTCCAATAACAATTCCAACTTGGATGGGTCCATAATAAACCAACAAACGTCGCCAAAAATGTTATAACGCGGAACGACTGAGCAGATGTAATTGAGCTGGAACGATTCCTACGACACAATGATATTGGAAGCGTTGTTTTACTAACGTTCTTGCGAAAGCGACCCGCTGACTTCTCTGTTTCAGGATGAGAATGTGGAAAGCCCCTTTGTTAATTCCCACTCTAGGTGTGAGCAAGGGATCGAGGGAGTCTGAAGCTGAATGTTAAGAGATGAGACTTATCGACACAGTGTTACTACGGTAAGCTAGATTTGTTGTAGGATCTGCGGAGTAATTACCGGAAATGCTTGTTGTTAGGGGCCTGAGTGCACGGTTGATGGGACAGTGGGTAGAGGTCAGTGTTAGCATGTTTTCGCCTACCCAGCTTGCTGTATGCAACAGATCGGGCGACTCGGTTTATACTGTGAGAAGACCGATACAGTATGGAATTAGTGGTGTGAATATTCATGTTTGTGTGTAGGCTGAGATATTGTCAGGACGCCCAGATTTCGACATGAGAGCGATTAGGGTTCTCAACCAAAGCCTTTATCTCGAAAGCTTGCACCGCAGGGCATTGGGTTAGTGGCAGTGTATCAGAACCGGTATTTTTTTCCGGAAAATGATGCCAACCTTCTTCCAAGCCCCAACTTGAAGGACCAAGAGACTGTGGTTTTTCAGTCCTCTGCCTACTGGCCTGCTTGGTGTGAGTGACTGTCAGTGTGGTGGCCGTACCGTCCAGTTTAGCCCAATAGGTCATCGAGATGCGCAGACCGTCACACCGCGTCAAGATTCAGTCTTGTGACGGCTAGTCTCGTTGTGACAGCTTGCTCAGCAAGAACGTTACCTTATAAACATCTTGACCGTAATTTTAAATTGACGTGTCATTGGTGACAATGCGGTAGTGATCGACATCGTTACCTGGCTGCCATCAGAACAAGAGAAAGAACGGCTTACGATTAAGGATGGAAGGAAGTGCGGTTAAATTCGTGGAATGTCTCACGTCTGAATTTAACCGTGGAACGTTGAAGTGTCTACGACGTGGCACATAGCAATCCACTTATGGGCCCCCTCATTTCATAGACAAATCCCAACAACATCAGCCCAGCTACGACCGAACCCAGTGAATCACTTTTCTGGCGGCTCCAACCACAGGAAACTCAGCATGGGAAGCGGATGCCGTGTACAGCGGCCAGCCTACTGGTAGTTACCTTTATTTCCCCGGTACATGACCCGACCGTCTGGATCTATGCTTTCTTACAGACCAAACGAACAGACTAATTCAACCCACGCTACTCAGTGTCCGCTACCTACTCCCACTATTCTCTTGAATGATGCAACCAAACATAAACGTTTAACGAGTATCCAGAATAGGTTTACATCCCCCACCCTGAACGACCACTTTCCGCAGCCGTGGAAATGCTTTAGATATTAGAGGCCATTGTAGGCAGCCCAGCATTGAAGCTGCTGACCTTCATTTCATTACATGTAATCCGTTCCTGGTGATGTCACCTCCCAACTACGGGAATCGGTCAATATTCTCCAAGAGTCTATTACCCAATCTTAAATCCGCGCAATCACAAATCTCACAGAAACAGTTTGTTGTTAAGCCTATTCCAAAGTAAGTAATTTACTCCAGACTCAGTGGAGTACGTAGAGCAGTATGTAGGTTAACAGCGCGGATGTGTGACCGAAGTTTACCGAGTACTCACATCTGATGTGTAGCGACAACCACGAAAACGGTCGTGTGCTACTGGTGATTTTCGGTCATTGGACACTGACTGCATTACCCTACCTGTCATTCTTTAGTAGTTCTCAGATCGAGAAATACTGTTCAACGTTGTTTGTGCTGTATGGAAGCTATCAAAAAGGAACATTGTTGACGTAATTAGAACCTCACAGCCTTTCTCCGAATAGGCCTAGATAAACATTTTATGGATGTAGACGATTCTCCATGATCTCGTTCAAGACAAAGTCGAGCAATATGTAATGTAGACGCCCTTGAATTAGATCTCTATTGATCCACAGTCCTCCGTAGACCGAGTTGTGGTATGGTCTCATTTGTTTGTCAGATCCTGCACCTAAGCGATTCTAAAACTACAAATCGATCCATAGAGCCAAACGCATCTTTGTAATGGTTCAGAGAGAGAGAGAGACGGAGAGTGTGGGCGGGCGAACTGACAGACGTGTGACGCCGTCTCAAAAGTTAAACTAGTACAAATGCAGCCCATGTCTTGACCAGAAACCTGTCTGCTGTTCCAAGTTATTCAACCTCCTGGATGTGATTGTTCAATATAACAGCGAACACCAGTATCTTAATTATGGCCGAGGTCCAGCCAATTCTCGTAATAACTGACACGAGTAGATACAGCTGGTTTACAGTCTCCGTTGGTGCCTAATCACCCCCATAAAGCATAAACAAGGCTTGAATAAAGGGGTCAAGCAGTTTATCTTTGCAAAACGTACTTCTCAAGCACGTTTCGCTGCATCTCATCAGACACATACCGCAGTCTGCGGGGTTACATAGCAAACTTCATTGGACATTTTGAAATTAGACAATAAAATCAATCACGGTAGGGAGCATCTGTTGCGGACTAGCCTGCCACAGTGGCCGAAACCAAAGAACACCTGCGCATAACATTAAACAAGATGGGCTCGCGCTGCCTCAATTGTGACCCACTCACCCGAATGAGTAAGACCAGGAGGCGTCGTTGGGGCGTTCTTGGTCTAGCTGTCCAATGCCGGTTATTCAGTTGGCAGGCTAGTATGAAAATAAAACTCTTCTGTTGGAAAACAAACAGACTCCAATGTAGAGATCTGAACTGGTAGGACGCGTATTGCAAATATGGGAAAAGACGTAGTTCACTACAGGAATACATAGTATTACACTCTAGGTAGGAAGATGAAGAGAATCAAACATCAAAAATTAGAAAGAAGACCAAACAAAACGTTCATCGTACAATGCACCAACATAGCTGGGGAAAATGGATAAAAGGCCGCCAGAGTCCAGAAAAAGATGGCGAGTGATTTATCAGACAACAGCGGTTGTTGGCTACCTCAAACGAAAGGAAAACTAACGTGACGCATTCAAACCTAGTGCGTTCGTCATCTCTTCGCCAACGGTTTGCTGTGAGTATGTTGAGGACCTAATAATTCGAGATAGCCAGCGCATTCGCGGCCGTATTCGTCGCAACGTCATATATTCATGTCACCACGAAGTATGTCATTTAGGGTTCCTTTGCGCTTGAATTCACGACCGAGCACTTGTTACTCATTGAGCCTCCGGACGCCCGTTCAGATTGTATTCCTCCTGGGACGTCCGGTTCAATCCTAAGTCCTCCCAAAATCTACACTGCGAAGCGACATACTTCTAGGAAAACATCCTAGTATCAGTTTTTTAATCACCAGGATTTCCCCTACCTGCTTTTATACATCCATATATCGGCTGCTTCAGAAATCGGCTGTTCATCCTGTGAACGTGACCTAGCTAATGAAGCTGACTGGACATTAACATGACTTCAATCCCGTCCGTGTCCGCTCACCGGAGTGTCTCGCTGTTTGGAACCATGTCCGACCACCGAATACTCAAGATGCGTCTTAAACGTTGCAAGTCGAAACAGCACAGATTGCACATTCCGCTGATACAATGTCCAAGTTTCACCGCCGTACAGCAGTGTATATAGCATCGTAGAGCGGTAGACGAGCAAATAAGTGCTCATCATGAAGGTGAGGTTCTTCTAGATACGTCTTTCAAGACATCCGAAAACAACACTAGCCTTCGCCACATACGAGCTCGCACTCCACGGACAGATTTGTCAACAGATTGCTACCCAAGCAGAAATCTGCGCAGCCACCAACGATGTTTCCACTGATGCGGATTCTAGGTGCAGGTAAACTACCTCCACCCGGAGAGGGTTGAAAGAAAGAAAATGTTTTGCTGGTGTTGATACTCAAACGAAATTTGAACAACGCGGTCGTGAAAGCCGGGGCTAGTCGTTGAAGTTCCTGTTCGCTCTGTGCAAATGCCGCACCATCACCTGTGAACAGAAGCATGCGAATCGTCGTAGTATTCGGTTGAAATGAAGTGCCAAAGTGTCGAACATTCAACGGGCGTTCATTCGTGCGGTATTCAACTTCAACATCATTCTCCCATTTCTGAAGAACAACTGTTAGCATTAAAGTCAAATGCAAACTAGATAAGGTTGGAACTAGGATGCAACCCTGTTTCACGCCAGTGACAACATCAAAATCCTCAAAGGTCAGTCCATACGACTGAACCTTCGCCTTCATGTCCATTTGCAATATCCTAATGAAAGATGAACTTACCTGAACATTCAAACTCAACAAGCACCTTCCACAGTGTATCTCGGTTCACGGAGTCGAACGCCTTGGTGATATCCACGAAGAAGATATATAGCGGCTGAGTGCACTTACGGCGGTCCTCCCGGATCTAATGCGGAGTGAACACCATGTCGATTGTACTGTGACCTACCCGAAATCCACACTGCTCCTCGGGAACCTTGGCTTCCAAACCTTCCACATTGAGTCAGTTCAGCGGGATTCATAATAGCACCTTTCGAACACAGCTCAGCAGACTAGTACCATCGGGGCAATGCCTGCCAGCATTACCTTTAAACAAAAGTACGATCAGGGCATCCTTGTGCTCTTGTGGGACTACTTCTTGCTCTCAGAGTGAGTTAACCAACTGGAGCGAGGCACATTTCAGAACTTGGCCACCATCCTTTAGAGTTTTTCCTGATAATCTATCTCCACCTGCAGCCTTTCCGTTTCGCGGTCGTACAGTACTTCTATGCACCTCCCAACAAATTTGGGGCAAGGGTACGCTAAGCTTTGGTATCTTGTAGCAGGCCATTCACAATCTCCCAACCAATGATAACATGGCGGTAGAATACGCTACCGAAGCATTTGTGCCAGACTTTCATGTCACCTGGTTGGGTGCACGAAAAGCTAATCCCCGTCTAGTGCTTTAGTAGAACGAATGGATCAGCTAAAGATCACTTGCAACAAACCGTAGAACACCTTGTACCGTAGCCAGTCAGCGTAGCCCTGCATCAGCTCACTTTACTTTTCTCACCAATCGTCCTTGACTCCCCGAAGCCGTTCAGCAAGTTATGAGCGATTATTCCGTTGGCTTCATTATCCAGGTTCATTGTGGGAACAATACATGCCTTATTCTTTTCTTGTATCAAGTTAAAGATAGCTGCATTGTTATCGAGCTAGTCCGATCGTTTCTGGCGCTGGATGGCGATCGTCTCGGTGGATCCTGCCATGGGCTGCTCCTCAAGGTGTTGGCACATACCGGATACAGCATCGTCTTTCAGATGGACGGAAACTGTGTTGAAAGTAGTCCTCGTCCTTGAGTTCTGCAGCCATTTAACATCCGGCTTCTGCCATTCCCCGGAGAATGTACAACAGACAGGCTTGCAAAACGAGTAAACAGTTTGGTCCCGATCAGCCTACGGCCTATGCTACACTCAGCTCAACGCATCACTCGCGTGGTGCGCACTTCACGAATGTCTGTCACATGCACACAAGCAGACAGTGGTGAACACTTTGTAAGTGGGTCCACGTCGTGCTGTCGCTCGCACACAGCTGGAATTGGGCGCATATCACAGTCAACTCGTGAGTAACACACAGGTGGAGCAGACGATCAACATTCTCGTTGACTGAACGAATGGTGTGGGGTCCGAGGAGTATCGGCCGGGCTGTTGCGTGGCGTGCAAATCGCGCGCTGAAATCATCCAGAACGAACAGTCGGTCATACACCGGTGTCAAACGGATTGTGGTGGACAGGTGATCATAGAGCTGGTCCTTCGTGTCATCGGTGTGATACACAGAGGAACCACAAACACTGGGAAATATGGCAGATTTACCCTGGTCGAGTCGCAGACGTATGAACATGATATGAAAGCTGATGCTGTACGGTTTCCCTATTATCAAAGAATTGATGCGGTCAAGTATTACGAAACAGACACCGTGCTCTCAAGCACCGTCTGCCATGTAACCTTTCAAGTCGAAAATGTATACAGCACCTACTTCCCTGAGCTTACCTTGATCTGCAAGCCTTGTCTCATTCAAGGCTGCGACGTTAGTGCTGTGGCGGCTCAGTTCCATGACAATCAGTGCAGTGCGGCGTCCCGTTGCTGCATCAACCCAGTAACGTACGCACGTCCCATGGCCAGATGAACAACGTATTGTGTCAACGCGCATGTCTCATTGACATGCGAGACCTTAGCTTGAGTTTCCGACCCAACAGATTGAGTCTCTGACTCAACAGTTTGATCTGTGGCGCAAACGGAAGTAGGGTTTTCTTTGCGGACCACACAAAGAGCCAGTGACTCAAAATTACGGCAGTGGGGAGCCCCGGGACACAGTGATTAAGACTTTGGCTCACTCTGACCACTGCTGCATGTAGTGGATGTTTGTAGGCCACAACAACCTTCTGAGAATTTGTGTGCAGTTTTTAATCGTACAGGATAAATAGCCGATAGTCACCGATGGGCGGTGGAAGTGCTCTGCTTGGGGATACCTTTTTTCTGTACACAGATGACGGTGCTGCAACTATAAATGTAGTTCTGCTGTATATTCATAGATTCGTACCTCATTACCTAAGCACCTTTAGGTAGTCAGTCGTGCGATACACAAACCTCTGAGCTTAGGTGCTTTTTGTTAAGCTTCTCTCCTTTGGCCTATCTGGCATGATTGAATCTGGAAGGACCGAAGTCCTAGTCAGCATAGCCCTCCAAATCAAAGCAGCGCACAGAGTTGACCACTACGCCAAAGTAGCGGAATAGGTCAGGATCAATAGCCACACACATTAATGCACATCAGTTACTGGAGCAATCTGGTACCGATGAACGCAGAGGGTTGGCTTCCACTTGTTAATTGCTATCGCATTGGAGAACTGGAGAGGCCTTCGACCTTCTGTTAACTTACTGGAAAGGCGTTCCCCAGGTTCATTTGACGTTGATATATCAACAAGAGGAGAACGTTTGACATTATGGGTTGTCTTTTTCTGACCTCAGTGAGACATCGTGGCACCTATGAGTGTTTCTGACCCAATTGCGCAGTTGTCATTCCGTTCTACCCATGTAAGTTGCTCTGCACTCACACGAGAATCCATAAATGACTCATGGTTTGGCAGTGAGTGGCAGCGACGGTGTTGGGATTCTGGTGGTCGCGAACGGTATGACAAACTGGGCTGCGTAGACAGATCGATGATCGGCTGTCAGTAAGAGCATAGAGTCGTCGTTGAGAAAATCCGACAGCAGCCGATTATCAACCGCTCAAAAAGTGAAACCTTCCAAATGTTTGAGAGTTACCGTTACCTGAAACATTATGGGGCCCCTCATGCTATTCATACTTTTGGCATTCGAGAAAATATTTGTCAGATGTCTTCTACTGTAAAGGGGAAGCCATCTGGGGCAATTCGTTTCATGTGACCTTTGCTCGCAGTTTTCCCAGAACCGTTTCGATTCACCATATTGTGAAGAAGGCGGAAGCTACTAGACACGGACATATACACAAGTTCAAGTAGGAAAGGGATAATCAAGATTGCCTCTCGAAATTAAGTCGAAATGATGTCGTTGGACCGTCATACACGCCCAAAATGATCTGTCACAATGTGGCTGTAATCCGTGATGCCTACGCATCCAGTGTTAAACAGGGTCACAGTTTTCAGTGCTCTTAAATTTGTGCACTGCTAGTATGGTGGATTGTCAAGCCGGAGGTGCGGGTGCTCCAACTCTCGGCGGAATACATTGACGGTGCTGCAAGGTACGTCTAAAAGCCCATAGTAAGCGGGTCGGAGACAGCAGGAGCGACCGGATGAGTCATCGCTCAACTGGATCGGACCAACGGATGAGGAATGGCAGAGGCGTCGGCCACAACCCGGGTCGAAGTGCGCACGGCGTGCGAGCGGAAATCGGGTGTTGTGGTCCGGATTGATGACTCATAAACGTGAGCGCGCGCGTAGCACGGTAACCAGCGTGTTGGACAATAATGATTGTGCTTTATTGGACGCCTTTTTCGCTACACTAGTGATGACCAAACGCAATCACCCGGCAATTCTTTAGGATGTGTGTAGGAAGGAGAGAACGTGGAATAAAGTACGTATTAACTGTTAGCAAGGAGCCTGTGCATTCGTGGCGGACACGTCCATAAAAACACCACAGTTTCTAACTACTCTGTAGAAGTGGTCGGCCAAAACAGCCAATGTATTGCACACCCTCAGTGATAAGTGGTGTGACACGGGTCGGGCGCGTGGGAGCTAAAGTATAGACCTTAACGCCAAGAAATACAGGTGTGTATACGCATTGCACGGAACGTACCAACAAAAAGACAGGCAATGCACTGCAGCCAAGGGATGTGGATACACACCAGCTGCACAAAATGGTGCTCGCGTTCTTATTTGTGTTTCTTCACATATCTTGTAATGGATACTCAGGGATGAAACTCTTAGGCCGAGTATCCCCTGCGGTCACAACAATTACGGACTCCTGGCTGTCTGTATTTCGTATCCCAAATCTTCTAACACGGTGGCGCAGTGGCCAGATTCGTCCGGCTAAATATTTCGACTCCACGTGGCACTGCGCGAAGAACAGCATCTCGTCATTCAACTCGCGTTTACTTACCCACACTTCTTCGGTAGAAGAAGAAAATTATGATACCTGGTTCTAATATAAGTGCTGCCAAAACGTCATCGCAATGTGTTTAAGGAAATCGAAAAATCGAGCTGAAAGAGGAAGTTCAACAAGGAATGCACAGCATGATGAAAAGTTGATTAGTGGTCCTAGTGCCTAACCCAAAAAAAGCTGTGGGAAAACACATTCGAACATGAATTTCGCAGATGGTAACCATGAAATAGACCAAGCGATCGACCGGTAAGAAACCGTTTACCCGATACACATTAACGTTTGACAGCAGGACCTTTAAAAATAGAGTGCTAAAGCAACGAAGACGGGGTTTGCCGATATGCCTAAGGATACCTGTCGGATTTTACCCACATTATGCTGTTTCTTACCATTCGGTGGCATTTGACTGCAAATTGGTCGGGCGGAGCGATGTTTCGAGGGTCATGCAAACAGTATGGACGCTCCCATCATTTTACATGTCCAAATTAGAGTTTCTTTGAACCCAGTCGACAATTTTGAGAATTGAGATGCAAGGTGAATGTGAATAAAACAAACATATAAGTAAGAAAAATCGAAATTAATGCTCTGATTGTACAACCACACAGGAGCTGTCGGCTGAATAAAAGAACAAGAAAACATGGTGAATGGTCCAACCGAAAGGCTCGGAAGACGAATGAGTGAATGAGTATAACCATATATGGGCGACGAAAATACAATTGCGCAGACAACATGAAGAGGACAAACGAGGCGCAAACGGACAGTTAGTCGACCATAAACAGGGCGATTGAAAAGGCAGAGAGAAGCTAACCAACCCTCCTGATCCGAAAGCATCACGACCAAACCAGAAATAATCCGGTTCACATCATATAAGAAACAAAAAGGCCCCTTCGGTAGTGTCCTAATGATAGACAATTCCCACAAGCGAAAGCAAATCAAATTAAGACTGACATGAAATTACGTGACCGAAGCTGAGTGGATTTCGTAAGCCACTCTGGAGTGAACGGATCGGAACAAATCGAAGAGGGAACAATAGCTGGAAGCGAATCAGTAGTCCAAGTCATGTCCGTTCTCCACAACGGGGCTCGATTTGGCTTCGCGTTTCGAGGGGGGAATCAGATGCGGTGGAAGTATAGAGGGCAGAGTGTCCCCATTGAGCTGCAATTTCATCAGATGACAAACCAACGCGAATTCATCTTCATCCAGGCAACCATCTCGGTCTACGTCTCCCAGGATCCAAATTTTTCGGAGAGTGCTGTTGGGCAGGTGCGATTTTAGCATGTGTTTTCGTGCTGATTCCCCGCTAATCTTGCCATTAACCGGGTTCAGTGTGAGAAATATCTGGTGTAGCGGGGGTGGAAAGTAATGAAAACGTTGCAGACATCAAATTTGTTGTAGACTGGACAAGAAGCTCAAATGATTGTGAGTATTACTAATAACAAAAGTCGACTGCCGCATCAAAAGTTTTGCTCACAGTTCACTAGAACACTTTACAACAACGAGTCCACTTGAAAGAGTAGTTTTTGTATGCACATTGAGTACCCCTGAAAAAACACAAGAGGATGTGTTGAGAACCACATATATTGCAGCAAAAAGTCGTTCAATAAAACACGACCTTTGTTACCCAACTCGCTCGTTCCCGTGCAACGCGCCCGCCCGCGTTTGTGAGGTGAAATTTCAGTCCATGATACAGCAGCGGTTTCCACTCATGCATCGTGTGCGCTACTGCCTGGTTTGCGTGTATGTGACTGATGCATTCTGTTGTGAGTTTTCTGTCTCCCATTCCTCGTGCGGTCGCCCGTGTTGCCTGCAATCCACTCACGGTGGGCATTTGGACACACCTTTCTGCCGCATTGATGTATTCCGTCAAGCGTCAGTTGCACATTAGGTAGGCTAGCTGATTCTGTACTAAATTCATGGATAATTACGTGGTCGTTTTGTTGAATCATGGGTCGCACGCACAACAGTGTCTCTGCATAGGTTTCTTTCGTGCGTGAAAGTCAGAGGTGCACAAAAAAAGTGACCTTCGCGACAAAAGTAAATTGATAGCTGATCGAAACAGCGCAGTCTGTAGATTTCACACAGTCTGGCAATTGAACTATGGACCGATCTGGCAAGCCTTTATCAATGTTAAAGCGAGAATTGTGTGACTTATACTGACATATTGTACTCACACGTAATTCTAGCCACCAGCACATGTACAAGCACACATGCCGATTACCACTATCACCGATTATGTCGGCAAACAGCCAACTAATCACGTGACATCGCCACAGGGTATGTGTGAAAGCAAACTCAATTTGAACATGTCACCGACAACCTATGCAGTGGACATGCACACATCTGGACACACCGTATGCGTGTAAGTGACGCATGTTTAGCGCAAATCCGACCGTCACAGATGAGATAACCGCTATACACCGTGTACCGTTTGATCACGCCAATATAGGGTAGGCAAGGCTAGCGTGTAACATGGGCATAGTAGTGGAAACTGATCTCAACGACGATATCGGAGTGCAGTACACTCGATCAAATAGCTCTAGTTGTGTAAGCCCAATCAATTGGTAGTAATGAATTGCTTGTGCGTGTTTTTAAGCCGTAAGTAATCAGAAATATGGCCGATACAAATTGAACACCACTTACATTTAATAACAGTTGTCACATCCAGATAAACTTTTCAATCAATCCTTTTCAAAAGGAAGCATTAAATTTTAGTTTAGCTCTAGCAGAGCGCCTCAGTGGTGACCGGGATATGATATGCATTACCGGGTAGATCGAAAAAGAACGAAAGGTCTTAAGGTTCTGTGCAAAAGGCAGAATCAAATGTGAGTTTAGAGTACCTAACGGTAACGAGCACACTGTTCAGCAAGTTTGGTGAATTCTGTGATTCCAGCTTAACTGTGAGGTTCCGGCCTTAGGATCATTGATTTGGGTTGACAGAACAGTTACTACATCTCGGGTAATCGGGCAAACTGAGAAATATTCACAAGCGACCGCGGCTGAACGTTAAAATATGATTTGGTCGTGGTCAGCACCGTTGTTCATGAGCACATGGACCGGAATTCAACTCCCAGCAGTGGCAGAAATGTGATGTTTTCCAACACAAGTGGCCTTTAGGTCTGCTCTCGAAAGGGGCCGGCCAACAAGTTTGGTTGGATAAGGAACCCGTGGCCAAATGTGAGTGGTGTTCAATTCATACGAGAAGTGGATACACAGTGCTAAATCCCTCTAAAGATAAGTGTCATCGAGACCATAAAAGAAAACTAAAAGCCGGGTGAAATTTTGATAACAGTGGTGAATATTACACTCCTGAGATTGGTGGTGTGTGACCAGGTCCGAATATCGCGTTTCAAATGAATGGACTAATGTGCACTGAAAAATTGAGCCTGATTTTAAAAAAATCAGTTTTTATCCGAACCGTCACACGTGCTATTGGAACAAGCTTCGTCAAAGCTGAATCGTTGTTTGTATGTAGACAGCCTGGTCACTAGAGTTATGCGAAAAACGTTAATCTCAATATCCCTTTTGAATTGCCGGTGACGATTTTGCCTTAATAGGTGAATAACCACAACACAAATTACGAATCCCAGGCATACTAACAACAATATGACCAGAAACCCAAAGGATTCTCAATAACAGGGGGCAGTTTTCGACCGACTGGTAACATCTGTAATCGCTGGTTCTATTTTATATGCACACTTGAAGCCCGGCGACTCCATGTGATGCGCTCAACTATGTCAGTAGGTCGTCACCGTTCGTTTCGGGATCAGTTGGAAATTCTAAAAATGAATCTGCGTCGATGGCTACTCGTTCAGAGAACTTATGACCGAGTCAACCTCGAGCCAGTATGTGGACGTGGTAAGATATCGCAATAGCGTGCATGTACGAGGGTGCTTCTGTGCCGACCAAATACGGTGCACCGGTAGTGTGCACGTAGAATTTACACAAAGGTTCCAACAAACAATTGATTGGTACACGGGCACCACAGTTGAATCTGATAGAATACATCGAAGGAGATCAGGTGAAATCTGTTCAAAAATCAATCATACGACACAAACGTTTGACTTAACTTCATATCAGAGAATAACCATCTCAACAGACTAAGAAGTACAGGGAAGTGAGACCATGACAAAACGAGAAACAAAGAGTAAGACTTACCGCATCCGCTTCCGCTCTGTCACGTGACACAATCCAGTCTGGGTCAAACATGCCCTGATTGATGCCTTCACTCGCGTGATAACTGAAAGGGGTGTCCAGTGAATCGAACGCGCCACCACGTACGGTGGATGCTTTGACAACCGCAGTAGCTTGTTGTTCCTGTGTGCAGAACGGAACCAAACGGTAACGTGAAAGGGATAATCCCCCAGTTATCTTGTCAGTGATACAAACATGACTGATATGTACTTCCTAAGACCTCGCACAAAGAACGAACAAAATTTACTATCTTCCACCACGAGATCAACACTCATACAGTCATAGCGGGGAAAGTCACAGGAAGACAATGCAAAACGGGGCTACAAAATTAGAACAAACGAAACGCAGAGCAAGCGACGACAAAAAACAATCATCGATGTAGTCGTTACACTAAAACAGTGTGTGCTCTGTCGATCATCAAACAAGCAAAATAGCGCTGTGCGGTCACTCATCAATAAAACAAAGGTGAAAACACCAGGACTAATATAAGGGTACTTCTCAAACCGTCAAAACACAAGACAGGCAACATCATCAACTCAAACCGTTGGCAAACAATTCATCATTGAGATCAATTTTGTATTCGAACAAAGAAGTTTGATAGATTAGAGTACAGAATATAAATTGTTTTGGTGTAAGCATAAAGGAGGAAGGCTGATAGGTTAAAATCAAATTTTGATTCAAGGTGACCAATTTCCACATCTAAAAGTTGGCCAGAGAACAAGAGACTTCTCAAACGATAAAAAAAATTGAACGTCCGAGAATAGGAGGGAGGCCCAACTTCACCAGCGCCTATGCCAATTGACAATCGATTCAGCGGTTGACTTTTATGTTGCCTCGTGCCCAGCGGATAAAAGCGAAATCCTCACATTTAAGAGGAAGTGAAGCAACTATTTACCTTCCATTCGAAGTAGACCAAAAGTTCGAGTTATCTTAGGAAGAACGAGTTCATTCGTTTGTTCATCAATAGCAGTTTGCGTCGATTTCATCTGTGCGCACTGAGGCCAACAGACTGCTACGCCGTTATCAATAAGTTAGAACAGTAATTAAACAATTGTTCAATAATCGTTTTTGTTGTCATTCTGCTTTTAAATAAAACCGTTAATTTGAAACCAAATGTCAGATACGTAACATGAGTCATGGACGACATTGAAAATGGTGCATGAGACGAGTACATTAACAATAAGTCTGTCCTACAATCAAGAGTGCAGTTGTAGAGATGTGTGCATTGTCTAATGAAAAGTTGAAAACATCAATAAGTAGCTAGGATCATTGTGGTGGATGTGAAAAAATAACCATTCCATTGAGGAAATGCGTACAATATTGCAGTATTGTGTAAATGCTCCTGATCGAATGTGACATTCAATCAGACGGTAATGTCGTAATAGAAAACGTTGCCGACAGACACTACATACATTAGTGGACAAAAACCCTACGCGCCAGACTGCCGGTGTGTATTGAGCAGATGATCATGGGCAGACCAACATATATGGAACCGCAGAAGAGTTGGCGCATTGAGAATCCACATTACGAGGAAGGCTACCTATCTGCTGACCAAGGAGATGTGGAGCGCGATTCATCCCAACGATCGGACGTAAATTTACCTGCTCCTTTTTTCACGTTTCACACCGCAAGTACCACGACACCATGATATGCATCATTGCAACGTTCGAAACAACGACAATTATCCCCTTCGTGTGCCACTCAATGTGAGTAGTGTCCGTGGTCCATCACCGAAACGATGACTTGTTGAGTCCACCACCATTGTCTTAAAAATCAGACGTCATGCGTCGGGTGCCATCGTTCGAATTCATGTTAAACGGTTGTACCTAGGTTCAAAGTGCCTTGATAAAACAATAAATGAAACTTGTCAAGAAGTGCATCTGAATGAGCTGGCGTGGCCAAAATGAACATCTGTGACAGGAGAGGTGGGCAATGCCAATACGGCCTGCTAGCCAGCTTCCAATGAAGGTCTATTATGTGGCGAACAATGCGCACATTTCGTTTAGATAGTGTCATGGAAAGGAAACTAATTTAAATGTGTTTGAATCTCACCCCGTGCACACCAAAATCTCGGACAACTGTGATAACGGTTCACAGACACAACGGGAAAAAATATCGGTCGAAAAAAGCCGTAGACTTTTCAAGTCTCACTGTACACATCCCCTCAGTCGTTTAGAGAAATATACAAATGAACTTTAAGTTACGTAGAAGAGAACCTGTAAGTACTGAAGTGTCAAAGTAAAAGGCAGGTACGACACTGAATACTGGCATCTGTTCATGAATAACTGCATGGAAACAGTAGACAAAGGTTATTCCGATCGTAAGTTGATGAGCAAATCGCTTCAACGTACGGTCACAGATAAGCCAGAGTATGTAGAATGGACAGATTAATAAGGTGGATCGCCGAACGTTTAAAATGTTCATTGCACTGTGTCACGAAAGACGCGAAATGGCGAAGCACAATCACAGTCGAAACAGACGATGCATACTTAGATCGGTTAGGTGAATTGTTGTTGCGGTTCCCCGTCCTATGTGGCGGAGTCATTGGTTGCCTAAGGCCTATTCGTATTGTAATCAGAATTCAAAGGGCTGGAATGTAGTTCTGATAGTTCCGACAAACAAACAAAAGTTTCTTAGGCAGTGGACCAGAGAACCGTGAATCAACAAATGGAAGTTCGGATGACACGTAAGGAGCAGATGCTCTTGGTTGTAGCTGGTAAAACGTCAGTCATGACCCCAGCAGAATTTCGACAGAAGAAAGCTGCTAGTAAGTCTCATCAACACCACGAACAGGATCAGTGGGTATATGTCATATAGTGATTCGTCACTCATGGCAGAAGTTTAAAAAATTCGATGGGGAACCAGCTACGAAACAGTATACACGGGGGAACACCACATACATACATACGTTCTCAGCTTTGTGCCACATCCACGGATACTATGGCCCACTCATACAGTTGCTCATGAAGTGGCAGGTTATTAATCAGGGAAAAATACATGAAAAAAGAGCAAAAGACCGTAATTAAGTTACAGAGTCAACCAACATCGGAAAGTTGGAGGCCCAATTCACCTGTCAGATATATTCATCAATATACGGAACTAGAGCGTCCAGGTTAAATATGCGATCACGTGAACAGCAAATCGAAAGGAGTGGAGATAGTTACTGCCACTTCACGAGGGACTGATCGCAAGCTGAGCAACAGGTAATATATACCGCCCTGTGACGGACAACACATTAAGACCGTCATAACAATACCTAGGAGTATATGACGAGGGAATTTTATTGACAAATAATATATATGAAAGATGACGAAAACATAGATTATGGTGGGTGATGACGTACTCGAGCATGCAGTACGTTAGAATCAAGGAAGTAACATGCAAAGCACAATATTCACACAAATAAATAGGCTAGAATCGGAACATTTCCGAAGTATCGGCGGATTCAATTTGCAACGATTCAGCTGAGAAGCTGCATAGAATTGAAGAACGGCTCGATTTGAATAAGTTCAAAGTCAGTGTGCAAACTGGGGATGGGAGCATCGCTTAATTTGTTCAAAATGTCTACGCCTAAAGTTGCATCGTTGACACACCAAATGAGGACAGTAATCAATTACCACATGGTTACTAAATCAAGAATCCACAAACAAGAACATGCAGAAAGAAAACTTCGATGATGGATTATTAAATCATTAATTCATCCCCGCATCTTCCGTTGTCTGAGCTATCAAGCTAGATTGGGCAATCCCAGTAAAATTGTGCGCGCCGAACTGGTCGTCAAGAAAGAACCTATCAGAATACAATTCCGTGATGTTCCAAGCTAGCGAATGCAGTGGAAAAAATATGTTCTATGAAACGGAGAGCATCTCGTTCAAATGTGTCAGTTATTACTCGTTTCCGGTGATTCCCAAATTCTGTCACTGACCAACGAAGATATATGGAACCGCGGTAACGTTCCGTTTGAGTAACAATTAACAACTTCCGGTTGGAGATTATATTTAAGTCGTGAGACAGCCCTTACTAACAGGCAGTCGGAGGCAAGATGCCAAAAGTGACGACCTCATGAAAAGTGGGCAGAAATTCAGTGATTTTCAAAGTCTTATTTGTTTAAACCACACAATCCGAATATAAGCGGCTGTTCGTTCGTAAAAAACAAACGAATCGAAAAAAAACGAAACAGAGACAACAGTTTCGTTCTTCAATTGGCAACCATAAACACCAGGCTATATGACACCCGCTCCACAAGACAGCAACAAAGAACGAAGCAAACACTATGAAAACGTAATTAGATGTTTATCGCCCACTCCCGGCAAAACAAGTGAACGGGGTGAATTAACAACCTTGTGAAATTGGAAGGTATGTCCTACGAACACACCACGAGCTAGGGATATAAAAAAACAACCAAGTAACCGTCTTTAATGAAGCCTAATTTTTATTGAGCAAATAGTTTCACTAGCCACACTGATCAGTTCATTCGCACTGACTAACACTCGTATGAATTAGGTCCCAGTTTGAATGCGCCTCCACGCAACTGACAACAGGCCGACCCAAAGTCAACTGCCAAATAAGCGATCTTAAAGTCGTTATTTGTACAAACACACGAGTACAAATCGAAACAGTTTAACACCTTGAACAGTTCTTCCTACTTAAGAAGAACAGATAAAAACAGTTGATTTTCTACCTTGTTCAACCGGTTGTAGCTAGCTCGCGAGTGCAGCGTCAAGGTCACATGAATAACGTTGCAATTGAGATCAAAATAGATGGGGGAAGAAGTGAGTCCGAAGATCATCACACACTCCGTGTCAGAATAATGTAGACACCAGATTTTTCGAATGTTTTCCTTATATGTATGTATACATGACCAACTTCTGCTGCTCACACAGATGACTTTAAGCATATAGAATTATTCAACAATTGAAAAAAAAACATAGAAAAAAATAAACTAAGACTGGCTTTTGCGATTATACGAACATCGCATTGACCTCACAATTCTGCGTCAAAGTTTTTATGCATCGCTTGAATGTGTTACTTATCAAAGGGCCCAGATTTGACTGGAAGATATCCATCAGATCCAAATGCATCCGTTTCTGTCTCCTTGTCTAGCACACAACCCTAAAAGGCACTCAATAGAGTACAGATATGGACTACGCTAAAGCCAAGTAACTCTATCAAGGTTGTACTGCAGAAATAACATTTTCACCAATTTAAAACAACAACTGTCTTGTTGAAACGTTCAATGTCCAACAAACATTAGGTCAAAACATGGTAGAGACTGATGTGAAAGTGTGCAGTGGTACTCTTCTAGAAAAGTCAACTGACATTTACTGCTACAACCGAAAGCGTCCTAGATAGTCAACTAGCCATCTCCGAGCGGAAGTCGAATGTGTAATATTGAATCCTTTCTCAACTCGAACCGGCCGTTCATTCGTCCACTAGCTTAATCAAAATTTCGCGTTTTAATCACTGATGATTACCGTCTTCCATTTGTGTGTTCAGGATACAGTAATCGATGGGTGTTGTGACGAGTAGCCGATCGCAGAAATTCCAGAGATTGTAGTCAACCAGAAACGGTATTGCTCAAGATTCCAAGCACAGTTACTATCAAAGAACTGGCGTTCAACCGTCCTCTGGTATCATCTACATTTAGTACATGGTGTAAATCCCTTCGTTCTGTTCTGATTTTGAGCCCAACATATCCTTCTTCGAAAGCTGCAGTTTTATAAAGCATGCACATCAGGAACAGCCAAAGATGATGCACTATCGGTTTAGAGTGTTTGAGCCACTTTGCGATACCTCGACGGCTGAGTCGTATCGAGCTTATCACCGAAAGCTACTTATGATAAGTGAACAGCGGTCAGACTATACTTGACACGTAGGAAGACTGCAGCGCTCCTACATAAAGTGTACAAAACTGAGCATATCAAAACACAGAGCGCTGTCATCCATTTTGGAATGAGATTTTCACATGTGTGAGTCAGGGCACTTTTAAATTACTACGCCGAGTTTGATTTTTTGTATTAGGTTGAAAACAACACAACATTATGGACAGTGATGGCCAAGTCGCTTGCAACCATACTTAGCTGCCACGCAACAGTGTAAAGAAGAAACAAGCCCTGAATAAACAGTCAAAGAAAGAGGGAGGACGTAACCTAAATACTAACGTATGCTCGAATCCACGCGTACTTTACAATGATACAACGCCATGTTGGGGCTTTACTGGCAAGTTAACTGATCGCGAATATGGCACATCGACTGCATTTCGTAAAGTGCCGGACGTACCCCCGGCCCTGATACATCGATCAGAGTTGGCTGATGTTCCGCCCCTCTGCTTTTGAGCGAAGAATGTCTTTGGAAAAATAGTGGGAACAAGGTGACAAGGCATTACGAATGCTGGCAATAATTTTTACTGCCGCGTTTGCCAATGACAGCCATAGATCAATTGGCAACTACACACGAAATCCCAGAAAAGTGATACAAAGTACACCAAACACCAGTATAACCATCACCGATGAGCAACAAGGAGGGAAAATGCAGCAGGTACAACAGGTAATTCGAGGCGCAAAAACAAAACCAGTGCATTGCTCTTTTAATTAAAAAAACAGGCCCACGCTCCCGGGATTTGCTGAAGCGTTCTGCCGAAAGGACAATGGCGAGAGACAACGTTGTGTGTATGCTAGCACACGAAAAATGAACGTTCAACATATAGAGACCAGCCTACCTGAACTCGAATTTTTTCCTAAAAGCAAGAGAGTGAAAGCGTTGTAAGCTAAAACCAACTATCGATGGACCATTACTCACTGTCCAATTTGTTCATCATAAAGATAATCGACTAGGAAAGATGAACAACAGCTACAAATTAGCGTAATAACAAATCCTCGAACACACTGATAATGTTAACACATAGTGTTGGCAGATGCAAGCCATACATCCTAAAGAAAAGACCTCACATATGAGAAGGTTCAGAGGGGATCCGTACAGAAGTGAAAACATAGAAAATGGAAAACCATTAGCGGTCGCATGCTGAGAAGAACAAGTCATAGAAAACGTCACCAACTGAGTTAGCTTTAAGACAGTCCAAACTGAGCATATGAACATTCGCAGCTTTACAATAATGGAATGGATGTAGCGAACTAAAATAGTATACTCAAGCTATCACGAAATTCCCCACTCAAAGGGCTGTTAATAACAAAGACTCTTCGGTGTTCGACAGGAGAGACAAAGTGAACTGACAAGGACGCAACGCCAGTCGTTCCATAGTGTTGTGTAAAGTAACGATCCGGTCATTGAGCTACCGCTTCCATCAGACTCTGGGTTTCACAAATGAGGTTCACTAACAAAGCGGTATATGAAGCACGTGTTTGGGTCGAAGAAATCGAAGAAACTATTTGCCACACAGCTCTGAAAGAACCTTTGCTTAGTAAACATGTTGCTCAAACGGTAATTCATCCTCACATGAAAGCAATCGAACGAAAGCAATGATTAACCAGGAAAAATAAGGAAGGACTATCTTCATTTCAAATACACCCAGGTCTCGCAACTGGAAAGCAAGAGGAAATACATACATTTGTGATTCACCCTCGCTTGTGTGGAGGGTTTGATTCATTCATCAGTCTGCACAGGTCAACAAACATACTTTGAAATGCAACTATTTGCACTCCCATCAAAATTGACGCAACATCTCATACAAAGGGCATTACGAGTTAATTTAACATGCCGTCAAGGACAAGAATAAAAACAAGCCCTTGACAACCTTGAACTAGTATTTTACACTACTGGAAGACAAAATACAATTCACATCCGCGAAGCGACCTGAAAAAGCTGTTTAAAAGGTATTGGGATGTCTGTGAGTTGCCACAGACCAGAGTGATGGGATTCACACAATTCAGATGACTAACTGTAGGCACGTAGCAACAAAGGCGATCGCACGATGTCAATCCAAGAACAGACTCAGCACGTGAAGAAACAAATAGGCTACCCGATAATCAATTTTTGAGCCGAAGCGCTAAGCTACTCAATTGCCAACCGCGTGACCATTACTTTGTACGATAATGTACAAGTTATCTATTACCGATGCACATCAATGGCACAGAGCCTTCAGTAGTTCGTAAGTGGGCTTGAAGGAAGAAAAAGTAACAGACAGAAATAGGGCCCAGACGCAAACGTTTTGACTTTCTAGTTTGGTTTGGAAACACAAACCGCATTGTAATAAACCACGAGATACCTCAGCATCTGGTAAACAAATCGATATCAATTCGAAATCCATTTCGCATTTAGGTAACTTGCTAGCTGGGACTTGGGATATGAGACCGTAGTAAGAACCAATAGGTTAATGGGTGCTGAACAAAATTCGTATGGTATTTAAAGTGGAACGAGAAAGCAGCCAGCTGAAGTGGAGAAAATGGAAATCAGCTGATGCTTTGTTTAACAGCATAGCGACCACATAGGGACGTGATGTGAATAGCGCACCGGAAGTGGTTCCAAACACATTGCACATACACACACACACACCATACTTTGGAAACGTCCATACGATCGCAATTAGTAAACGAAACGTGGCGAATCTAAGCGAGAGCAAGTGAGGTTAGAACATTATTACAACAGGAGTAACTGTGATTAGTTGAAAGATACACCAAAGTGAATGTACCAAAAGGGAAACGGACGATGGATCAGTCGGTAGCTCTCGTAGTGATCGGTAAAGCAATCATAATAAGCGCCATACATTCTGTTTCACATTTAATCAGCGAAACGAGGTCATTTCAAATGAAGTCAAACAATAGGACCAGGACAGTTCGAATCATACGTTTTCCTCTATTATGAATTGCAACAGGATTCCAATTATAACATGTTCATATCCCGTTAGTGTGGATAGACACGGTCCACCCATGACTGCCAGCTTGCACTGGCCACGGCCACAAGGACTCGAAATGATGTTTGTAATGCTTCTTGATGATGGCATTGACGACTTGAGTACATACAAATTCCCCAGTCCTAAGCAGTGCTCACAGAACCCGGTGGAAGAGCGGATAAGGGCACTGACTCGTAACGCGAAAGGTAGCTGGCTCGGTCTCCTATTCAAACTATCTCTACCTGATGATTCCAAACAAGGACGAAATCGGTCGTAGAGTGTCAGTTTGAGAGTGAACATCAAGAAACATTACAGGATTCCAAGAGCTTCTGTGCTGGTCGAGAGAGTTCCGATTGGGACAACCAAAAGTTTATGGTATTCACTGAGTGCAGAGAGAGAGAGAGAAATGTCGACAAAGCAGGAAAAAGTAATAGACTATGTGAGCTGGGGATAGAGCAGCCGCTGGATCTATAGGATTTTCCTTGATCCCCATTAAGCTGCTGCACGGTCTCGACGCAAGACATATCATGTAGAAGGGTGTTAACGTGATGAGTGACCTAATATGCCAATCCCTAAAGGCAAGTGTGTCACCTGCTTGTCTTGTCTGTTAGACAGGATGGTTGCCATTTTGACTGAACTAATATCTCTCATTTGCCTCTTACCATTTTGTGCTAACTTTGTATACCTTTTCATCAGAAATACTGTACACTAGCAACCGCAGTAAGCACCAGTCGGACCATAAAAGTGAATCTGACTTTGTCTATCGCGTTGATTCAAACCGGAAACAAACAAGTCAGGAAATTGTCGATAAGCGACCAAGGTTAGCTACACATTTCGCAGTCGGAGCGATCGGGTTCTGTTCCTACTGAGAAAGGTATCGAATCAGTATCAACATCCTATCTGAACGGTCGTATGAAACGAAGATCAAATCATGCGGAAAGAGTGGCAAATTTGATGGAACGATGTGCCGGCTTAACAATCTGTGTCCTGATCTATAAACCGGTATTGGCATTGGTAAAGCCGAACGGTTCGCAGCTAAGTTAGTTCTGACGAGCGGTGTTCATTTCGGTAGTCAGAGTGTGAGAACTTGTACGCAGTTGGTAATCCGCTTTCAAGTCACGGAGTTTCCAAACCAATGCAATCAGGGACTCGCAGAGAGAGTGACCACTGGAGAGCGCTAATCGTGATAAAAACGGGCCTTTTGGAAGAGCAAACGGTTGGAAACAGTGGGCGTCAACACTTACACGAAGTGAGACTCATGACAGAAATTGGTAGCCCCATAAATACCACATGCGCTCGATGAGCGTTCTAGGAAATGGCTTTGCTTCAACATAAATCGTTTTCGCATCTACAGAACATGCAGCCACATAGCATTTCCACTCTAAATGATGTATGAACTAATCAGGTGAGCATTGGTAACCACGACGTGACGGTATTTTGTGCCATTGTGCCGCCTTGTAGATTAGAGTGATTGGCCGAAAGCTCCGGAAATATCACGGATCCCCTCTTGGCCATAGGCGACCGGGGAGTATGTAACCCGAAAACAATAATGACATTTTTGTTTTTTTTTGAGAATATATTTCGTTCACTCTCTATAGCAACCTCTTCTCATAAGGACCACCAATTTGTGGCGAAGATGTTTGTGAGAAACGGCGAAAATTCAGTAGAAAATGATACTAAAAGGCCAATTCCTTAACCCTACACTAACGGTGTTATCAACACGCAATCCCAGCAGTGGCCATCGCTACAGAATTTTCCTTAAAACCGCTCACGTTGCGGTCAGGTTAATGAAACCCGATGATCACAGTCTTAAAAAGTCACTCGCAACAATGTATGAAAAAAGAGTGGGAGCCACCNAGCCACCCACGGATGAGTATGCACAAATAATCCGTAGGCACCGGATCGTTTCCAGTGAGCTTACTCTTTATGTGTGTTTAGTCCTGCGTAAGCCTTCCTTCGATCCTTCCTGCGCTTCTTAATTATGGTCCTTGGTAAATCTTGAAGTGTACTTTAGCCGGAAGGACGCGTCGCAGTCACGCTACCTAACTTAATCTGGACAACGAGAGGACAGAACATAATTACGACCATATGTACCGATCAGCAATCAACTGTTCACCCGGGGTTGTTGCTGTACCAGTGCCACATAAACATGCATAATTGATTTTACGTTTGATAGCAAGGTCTGTACCAAATAAACGGTTGCACATAAATTCTGCATACGAATAATTACTGTCAGGCCGAACTAGCCGAAAGCTCCCAGCACTAAAGGAGGAGAGAATCGTTGCCTGTCTGAGTAGAAACGGGAAGTCAGCGAGATAAACAGTTGGGTGCCCCATGGCCAATAAAACGCAGGCAACATGCACCGTATACATGAAACAATAAGTCGATGAAATGCAAGCATCTAAAGCGAAGGGAAGAGTTTACATCTTCCCCGATGAGTGTATAATAACTTGAACGATAGGTTAAATCCATGGTTTTTCAAGCCATGCGGCAAAAAATATGCCAGTGTCCAGTCCAAGGCGTTGCCTAGCAACTTAGATAAAACAATTTTAAAGGAAGCCACTGAGAGTCCTTCAGATTCCAATACAAGAACGACATCAAACCCTACTTCCTGGTTGGAGAAGCAGCTGAGAAAATGACATCAACTGAATGCTAGTTTGCAAATGTAAGGAATAACCACCTGAGGACAGAAGCAACTGTGAAGAAACAGGGTTGGTTTTTCATGCACTCGTGAAGCAAAATTCTGTGCTGAAGGGAGACAGACGTAGTGGTTCCCGATGGTCAAAAGATAATCTAAGGATACTGTCTGCATGTAAAGTAGAGACTCGGAAATATACTACCTGACAGTCACAAAAAGCGGACAACCCAGAAGTTTCGAAAAGGAGGGTGAGTCCGAGCTTGTAGTTAAGCCAACCTTCAATGAGAATGCTTGGGTGGGCAGATTTGGGTTAAAACGACTCGAAAGCAAGTGATAGTGGAGAAAAAAGCTTGTGCCGCTGTCAGACAACTGTTTGGCTCATCCAAACGTGTTTTGGCAACAGTGACGTTTATATTCTTTCAACTGGAGAACACGAACTCCTGCAACCAGCTGCATTTTTCGTCATTTCGAAAATGATTAATCTAATCGACAAAGTGAGATGACCAACAAGATACCATTCTTTTCTCGAACTCTCCGTTGCCAATTTCTGGGTCATATTATAACATAAAATCCACCAGACAGTTTTATCGTGGAATGCAGCGGATGCATCAAAAATCCGATGATGCTTTAAGAGCTGTGGTCCATTTCCCATAAAAAGTGAACTAGACGAGGGGCTAACCGATTTTGAAAGACAATAAAATGAAGTGGTATAAATAGCGCTGCTAACTGCGTACACACTTCCGAAGTACAAAAGTTTCGGTGGGTTTCATTAATACAGATACTGTTATCTTCTGTAGTGCAGAAAACGAAGATAAACGATAACGAGAGAAATTCAGCGAATGAGAAAAGTTCCAGACATTTTACTAGACAAGCACTGAAAATACACAATGTACTTGTAACCAAAGCCTATCGCCCTCCGGTAACGGGTAAGTTGCGCACTGTAAGGAAATCACCATTAGACAAGAAACATGTGAGCACTGTGATAAAAATGAAGTAAGATGGTGCGAAAATAGTTTACCGAGCATTAAAGGCTCTCAGTATGATGCATCATACTAGAACTTAGGATATAAGCCAGAATACGAGCGAAAACCAAGATCCCACTCTGTAGCTTCCAATCCGCAAGAACGACCGACTGTTGCAGTAAAAGAGGAGCACTGTATACACAGAATAAATTGAAGATTTTTCTACCCTCGAAAAACAAAACCGAGATCAACGATTGAAACACACGGGAAACATTGAGGTCTACATATGTCTATCGTTCCACCACCTCATCGATTGATTCAGTAAAAGGTAACAATGATGTCTCTTAGCAGGACCAGGAATAACCTTGCTGTTTTGTGATACATTCAGTTCAAAAGAACCAACAACATGTACCGTAAACAGTTGATAACATATCTGCACATGCCATATGGTAATCTGCAATTGGTGCACATTCACCTTGTGTGAAAACTGTAACAGTCATCTCATACACTTTAAAGCATAACATACAGTCGACACAACAAACTGTACATAGGTACACGGAGCACACTCCGCCGTATCAATAACGGTTACGGGTCACATTGAGTTAGAGACTAGTCCATGTAGACAGTGAGCAAATAACGAAAACACTATTGACCTTCTATTCCTCTTACGTTGTTCGATCAGGAGCCCCTAAGCGGCGCGCGCTAACTCACCTGGGGTATCATTTGCATTAGCTTTGCCATGTCATTGGCTAGCATTTCGTCCACTGCTTTGATCAGCTTCGGTTGGAGATTAGAAAAGCTACGGAAGTCGTGTAAAGCTAGAGTTTCTTGCATGCGTGTCACATTTGGGAAATCACCGATGGATATATGATGCGTGCGGGACAGGGTCTCATAAACCTGACTCAAATTGGTTATAAGCTCCCGCTTTTTCGCCTCTCGACCCATCAAGGCGGGCATCTCATTTTTCAAATGAGCAATAATGTAGGCATGAACCTAGGACAGTAAATGAGGGACGGGGAAAAAGCCAAATCATCCGATTTTAATATCACACAGGATAAAAAGTACAAATTATGAGTAATAGTCAATTGAACCTTAAAAAAAAATTGAACGAATCATAGAACAAAATCGAAAAAGTGCACATGTCTGAATGCTAATGGTCGTGCCCGCTCAAACAGTGAAACACCCCACCAACAGTGCACATAGATGACCAGTATATTATATACATGTGAACTGAGGATGCAAGGACGAATAGGGATAAGTACTGAAACGGCAGTTTTCGCCAGAGTGGCCGAGTAAATGTACAACGGCGTCCAACTTCGTATGCACCGAGAAAATAGCTTAGACTATCCATAACCTGGCCGTACCAGAAAGACATCCCAGAAGGACAATGCTAGACAACAGAGCAGTTCATCGATAAACGTGCACAGATTTGGTAAATCTGGTGGGAGATGAATCATCGCATAAGATGACCAACTGTGTGTTTGCTGAATACAAGTCCGTACGAACCCACAGTGTAGGAGGATAGAAAACGCTTTTGAACATCAACTAGCTAGTCCGATAAACGAAGATTTGTTATAACAAATTATTCGGACAAAGTTCATTTCCAAATATCAGAGAAACGGAAGAAAGGTGGAACATAGAACAAGAATCAGGTTCAGAAGCACAAGCAATGGGTGAACCAATTAACTTGAATGTCAAAAAAGTGCTGAACTGGCACATGAACGAATGATGGAAATACACGCTACGTGTCGGGTTGAATCAAGTGGATAGTCGAATTTCGCTGGTTCGGGGTTCAGCAGGTGGAATTACGAACAAAGCTGAGTGGTTAGAATCAGTGGGTTACACTAAACACAATAAGATTTTTTGGAAGAATTACCAAGTATATACAATTCTTTAATTAGTTACTGTTCGTTTCCACCAGGAGCTATCCGGAGACAAAGAAGACCCTAATTATGAGTTTCTTTCAGCTTTGTATTAGTAATTAAGAATAAACAAGACGGTTTCGGTTGAAAACGTCCCTAAAGAGTTGGTTTACAAAAATTGCATTTTTTTAATTTCGCGGTCAGATCGTTCATGTACGCTAGGAATGTGAGGTTAATTTACAAGAACTGAACAGAGAATAATAAAGTACACGCACACCAGTCACGGTTTCGTTTACATGCACCCTAATGCATTTATCGAGTTAAATAAACATGTTCAACGATGATTGTGTTTGTACAATTTAAGCGATACTCTGATGGGTCTTACTGAAAAGTACAAATGAAGAAAATAGTGTAGATAAGAAGCAAGTCTAGTCTGCCGTTTACCGCGAGCAACATAAAACGTCCTGGACTAAAAAACATCGAGAGAGAGAGAAAACGGAAGACTGAATAAAACAAGGGTTAGAGTTAGAAGATTTATGACAAGTTACTATCTCGCGCAACACTTCTATCCGGTGACTTGAATGAGCAATATGTCCTCATTCGAGCAGGCGAATTGTTACATTGCTCACACGAACGTCGGCTTGATGGGAACCGAGGAGGCTGAGAGAATGATAGATAAGCACAATGAGTCTGTTGATACCTTCACGGAGAACAGAAGAGGTTTGCGAACCGCAACTTGAAACGGACAGTACTCAACTATCACATACACCTCCTTTCAATACTAACTGAATGTCTTTACGAAGCCACAGATGTCGCAGGTTAGTAGAGGCAACATATGCCTTGGGTGTTTGCACTGATATCTTTGACAATATTACACATTGAGGAGAAGGTAGCACTCAATTAAGTGAAACGGTCCACAGCCTGCATTGGAGAACGTAGGAGCGAAGACACCTTAGTCCCGAAGTGGTACCTCGCATATCACACAGATCATCCTGGTCATTCGTCCTGCTCAGTATGATCTACATGCCTTCGGCAATGGACTTGCCGAACGCGTCATCTATGATACTATCCACGACAAAGCTGATCTGGGAGAGAGATATCTTACACCTCTAGCAAACACAACAGTAACAGTGACATAGACAGTTGCCCATAAATGTTCGACCTGCACGTAAATTGAGCATACAATGATTCAGACATTATCCGGGAACTTCTTCGTGGAAGACGTTTCCAACGAGCGTCACAAGCAACCTAAAAAAAATCAGTCTCTGAGTCTAAGAAGACCATGTCCATCTTATTGTCTACACAAGTGCTGACGCGCCAAGACCAGCCACAGGGCAACAATGTGGTCAATGCACCCTATACCGGATCGAAACCTTACCTGTTCTTCACATGTCTGGCGTTTTCCAGGTTTGCTGAGTCGACGTCATATGACGCCAACGAGTAACTTGCGCGTGACAGACAAAAATTCTGCATCATTTTCGTATCTCCTTTCCGAAAAAGTGAAATAAAGTTGATAAGCAACAATCGCTGCAGGTTCCCAAACCATTCGAAGGGTTATCGTGAATTCTGATACCAACCACTACTCTCTAACATTGTCGTAAAGAGGAGAGTAAGATCATAATCTAGAGACATGCTTGGCTTCAGTAACCAAAGGCTTCAAGACAATCTTTGTGTTAGACGGAGGGTCGTCTGGAAGGCAAAACAGATGCGTGCTGCTGTCTAACATTTTGGTTAACGTCAGCTCCCTCAAAGTAAGACCAGATCAATAGACTTGGTTAGGGATTGAATCCGTAACCTGGCAATCAGAGTTGTGACCGCTATGCTACGGCTTCAAGACCATTGTAGAACGCGTTGAGGTGAACACGGTTGACAGTAAAGCAAAGCCTCGAAAGAGACGTACTATGTTCCTAGCACGATGTTTCGTCTTGTAACTTTTAATTACACCACAGTCCTGGTCATATATGAGTTGAATTTGTGAAGCTCATTTATGTGCAAATATTTATGTACTTACTAGAAAAGAAATCTACTTATTCACTTACGAGCTAACAGACTAGAATATTGTTGGGAGGCGAGAAATAACCGGATGACATACATTTGTGAGAGAGATGACGATAAAAAGAGTAAACAGTGAGTTATACACATAGTACAGATAAAAAATAATCAAACCAGAAACCATTCAAAAGCCGCTTACTTTGGCCAGACGAGCTCGACGAATAAAATCGTTTAACTTTCGTAATGCTGCATCACCAGGCAAACTGCCTAAATCACGAAATAGATCTTGCTCTTCTAATTCGAATAGTTTGCGGTTCTGGTCAAATGTGAGGGGGTGATCCCAAAAGCTTCCAATAAAAACACGAGCCACTTCGGGCGTGTACAGTATCTTCCCCAAACTCCACATCAGCGCCCCATAGACTCGCATCAATTGCTGCGAGTCTACCGTATCCGCTTTGTTGAGAACAATTCGAATCTTGTCTTCATTACCCTGGGAGACATTTGGGATTAAAAAATACACGGGCAGTGAGTGTAGTCCACAGTGAAATTTAAAACGTGGTACCACTGTACAGTAAGATGAAAAAGCGTAGGTTACTAGGACGCTGGAATTTTGCCTCACCGAAGCACATTGACAGCGCATACCTCCGTCCAAAGTGAGAACAGTATTTATATCCTCGTGTTTTTGAGCCGGAAATGCTAATCCTGTCTAAATTTGCGAGTAATGCTGACGCCGTTTTATCACCTGACCAGATTCTACAACCCAACTTCATTGTACTGTTAACTAAAGCCAACCATAAAGTATTGGCAAACAGTGAAACCTTGTTTACGAAGTAATGAAGGGTCATGTAAGTAAAGTGTGGTGTATTATGTGAATGAGTTACCCTGTTGTGACCTTTATGCTTCACCACCCATTCCGTTGTTGGCAAGTTTGGTGATACTCACGTGTTTGTGTAGTTGGTTGACGGGGCGAAAGCGAAAGGTTAGTATGCCGCGACAAATCTTCCCAATGCACTAATTAATATCAGGTCCGTCAAATTTAACCGACAACCCGCTAGCCAGTTAATCTCAGTAACCTCCACATTACGCACCAAAAAGTGTGACTGGAAGATGAGAAGTGACGAATCGACTACGTCTAATTCGATGTTACTTTAGAAACGGTCACTTCACGTTTGTCTCAGTCAGTAAGACCGGGCTTCAGAATCTGGTTCGTACGATGCTGATGTGCAGGGAAGAAACCCGAGGTGGGCACTTCCACCGTCGAAGTGGGCTAGTCGAAAAAACGAACCTGGAAACAACGGCTGTGATCAAAAGAGAACAGATGTGAGCAAACGAGATTCTCGACAATTCACTGGTTACTTTAACAAAGTAAGACGGAAATTAATGAAAATACCAACATGACGAGCATATAGGCTTTATAAAAGGATCCTGTGTGATCTTCTCTTTGCTGTTCAAAAAAATAATGTCGGATGGCTTAAAGAAGTTGGGAGAAAATGAACGGAAATGAATAATAGAAAGCTACTTGTACGCAGCCATATCAGCAACAGTGAACACACAGCATAGCGAAACAACGTCCGACCGGATATACACATTTAATGACTTGTAGGGGTGAGCTAGGAGGGTGGGGTGAAGACTGTCATCAACACCAACATAACAGCCATGAGCTTGCCCATAATGTGCTGTAACTTGCTATCCCGCATAGCGGCGTATCACAACCAATCCTGAATCCACACGCTGTTGTTAGCTCCTCAAATTAATTTCGTTTTGTTTGGATTTGTTTTTGACAGCAGTTTTCTTCAAGAACATTCTCCATCCTTGTTGCTATATAGGTTGGCTTGAGTTAGCGTCATCCGGTCACTTGCTACTGTGTGTAGGTACAGATGGCTGAACTGCAACAACCAAGGCCTGATGAGAGAAACTGAATTAACTGTCTCTGTAGTGTTGTCTCTGGTTCACGTTTGTGACAGTGAAACCTAGACACTCTATGAACGAAACGTGTTGTAACTGAACAGACTAACTATACTGTTCAAAGCACATCCTAGGCATCCGGTGCTGACTTGAAAAAGTGGAGTCACCTAAGCGTTTTCCACTCGTATAAAACAACGACTCTAAGTAGTTTAGCAAATCGTTAATCGTTCCTTCAAGAATCTGGGACACAGTAGCTTTCTTGGTGTGATACATCTGAGAGGTTTTGTACGGTTCGGTAGGCAGAACTTAAAACCGTTATATACACTGGCAACAAATTCTATACTCAGGCTTCTTTCATTGCCAACGCCCACCTCTTGCACTACAAAACCCCCCACTCACGCACTTCTAGAAGCGATTGCCATGGATGTGGGTGAAACCATCAGTTGTGCAGAGCAAACTAAGTACAGTGACAGTGGACATCAGTGGTCCTTGACATTAGTCATTATGACCGGCTAACCCGGACACGGACGCCGATAGATAAGCATGAAGATTAAGCAGTCGACATGATAAGGCACCGGGTCTGCAGCCTCATTCAAACCTCTTTTTCTAAGGTAACAATGTTGGGTTGATCGTATTCAGGTTTAGTAATCTTGAGTTAACGACGAGGCTAAATAAGGGACACTGGCTGCGTCCGTGCTGTATACTACGTAAGGCTACTGAAGACAGTTCCATATGAATTAAACCTGTTGAGCTAAGCATTCTTCATTTGATTGAAGTAAGCTAGAAGCTGACCATTCACCTACGAAACACACTGTTGACTGGGATTAAACTGAAGTCTAGTGGCGGTCATTATGCATGCGAACGTCCAACAAATGATTATGTAAAACACTTCAGTCACATTTCTAAAATGGTTACAAACAAGTGCACATTCGAAAACGCTAAGTGTGAATGCATGGATATATAGGGGAACCCAGATAGCTATGTTTAAGGCGCAGTTGGAACACGCGAAAATAACTTGCGTTATTGACCTAACTAAATAGAGAATCATCGCTTCACTGAGATATTTAACTACTGCAGAATCGATCATGTTGACTATCCAGTCGGACACAACTGTAACAGTGGTGTGCAAACTGATCATGCTTTCAGGGTTTGTTTGAAAAGCTTAACTTGCTGGATGATAACAAAGGTACACACAATACACCGTACATACTGATCGCATGTGTACAAAACGCGCGTAGTCAAAGATTATAAAAAAGCAACCGTACATTCAGACTGTCATAAATGAGCAATGAGGTGACTGACTGAGACAACCAAAGTGCACAGGGAAGCAACAAGGAGATTCCGAAAGGATGTCTCCGGGAGATATCTGCAACGCACTTAATGACTTCAAAATGGCTTACAGTGCTACATGGTGAAAGCGTAACCTGAGGGGGCGAATTTGCAAGGGTTGGGAAATGGTACTAAGCATAAGCATTTCACAAAGTAAACCAAAGTAATTTGACAGGCGCCATTAAGAGATACTTCAGTTCGGTTTGTCCTTCGGAAAGCTAGGAGTCGAGAATCCCGGTCACTAGGATTAAAGAACGTTCAAACAGCTACCAGAGTATGTATACACGTTTGTAGTTGAAACAAGAACTCAGGCGACATGTTGTGGCAGTCGTGAACACAAATGTTGAAGCCACATATGATCCGGACCACTGTCAATCTGCTTAGCCCTGGATGGGGACATCAGAGGAAGCTGAGAAAGGAACTTGCACTCAAAACGTAGACAGTCGGCGCTATTAGCGTTGAGCTGTCTCTTGATTGGAAGATATAAGTATTGAAAAACAATTGCGTGAAACAGTAAAACCCTGTTAGGTGTCATGAATAATGACTAACCGGTAAAAATACGCACAAGACTTACTTTCAAAACTTCAATGACGCGTTTAAATTCATCTGAGATATCCAGCTTATGTGCGTCAAAGAGAAGAATGATGCGATCGACCCGCTCGGCAAACCATTCAATAACACCGGAAAACTCGTAACCTCGATCAACCCGTTGCTTCTCGCCACTGAGTATACCAGGAGTGTCAACGAATGTTAGGCTCTCTAACACTTTGTTGGGCAAATGGGCACATTGGAAACGATTAAGGAAACTGTTGCCAAATCGGCTCATTGGTCGAAATTGCTTTTTCTGATCCATTACCAATGCATTTCCAGGAATTACACCTTCTCTCTCACCGTACATAACAGCAATGAAACTATCAGTGGTGGGTTCCGGACCGATGCGCATTCCAGGAAAATCTTGATCCAAAAGGTAGCGGATGAAAGTGGTTTTTCCCGTAGAGTATTGTCCTATCAACAACACCATTGGTTTGGAATGAAAATCCCCAGACTCCAATGCGGGTGAATGGAAGTCATGAAATTTATATGCGGTTTCCAAAGGAAAAAGTTTTTGAGTGTACAATCTGTTCAGTCCTTCAATTACATTTGTATAGGCTTCTTGGTCCTGCGGTTTATTGTTCTTGAAAATTTTAATCATGTTGTGCACCTAAAACCGACAAAAAACGATGAGTAGCCTGATGTTCGAAGAGTCAGAAGACGTGAGGATTTTAACGAGCACGAGACTTTTAGTCTTGAACTGAGTGAAGTAATCAGTCCACTGAAGATAGCTCAGACACATAAACACCGTTGATCGCAAGTAGAGACCACGCAGAAAACATGTACCAGACGAACAAAATACCAAACAACGCCTAGACACATATTACTACGTCATGATCTGTTCACTTGCACTCTGCTGTCAGCCCGAATCCGCATCACGGGATTATGTTAGACGACCACTAGTTGGCATGTTTAACGCATCAAGTCACCATGAGCGATGAACAGCAGCTGCAGTAGAAAGTTGTCCATCAATTACCAACGAAAACTTTGGCAACTGATTTAATTCTTCATCCGTCATCATTTGTCCTAAAAACATCCTATGTGGTTCAACACTTCAAGCTCTTCGGTTGTCTAGTCCCCACCCCGCAAAGCCGTGAATAAGCAGCCTATTAAGAACGCTGATAGACTCTCTTTACAAGATGTTAGGGACTCAAGAGAAACTTACGTTCATCTTTCGTAACATTTTTAGTATTAACAGTACTGCCACCTCGGTTCGTCATCAATTGTCTTCGTAACAGAGTATCTGTTACATGCTTTTGTTTTCGCTTTTCACCCACCGTATCACCGTTGTTAGGTGAATAGGGCGTAATTCTTTGCAGCAAGTCTTATCCATTTAATCACGGTTGACCGCTCGCTTGTCGATTAAACAACTTAACTAACCAACAATTTGAAATAAAACGATTTCTGTGACGAGAACGTTTCGGCACCGACCCAAGCCGTAAAACATCTTCAAAACAGCGGACCTGTTGGTACCGCACATTTGCCAACTTCCTAGCTACCGTGGGAACCCTTGAACCCAATAAACTCGACAACCCATCAACTATGTCTCTCAGTCTGTCTTTGAATACATTATGGATCGTGCAACTTACGAAGATGCCATTTCAATAATTAAGACACGCAAAACCCTCAAACAAAGCTTTTGCTCGTCTGGCAACATGCAAACAAAAAAATGGACAGAATTACTAACAGTCCCTTCAAAAGTCAATGGCCAAATATTGCGACCTCAGATTTGCCACTGCCGTACGAAATCAAAATAACACTATTCAGGATGCGTTCATTAGCCGAACAAAATCAACGGCTGCTGGAGGACAGGTCACTAGACCTGCAATCTACTTTCGAACAGACTCGACCTCTCGAGATGGCTTGCTAACAGTCCCATTCATACCAGACAACTCCCTTTTCTGGTTAGTTTCACCTTCCAATCTCGAAGCACTTCCTGAATCTCAGTCGCTTTTTCAACCTCCCCGGAAAAAGGTGCCGGTGGTTGCCAGTAGCTCATGCTACTTCTGTGGTCATAATCGACATCCACGTTCCAAATGTCTCGTGATAAACGTGGTACGCAAAGGATGTGGTAAAAGCCGCCAGTACCAAGACATACGTTGGTGGGCGATAACATTCAATTGTTAAATCATTGCTCTCCGCTCTGCCTCCAGAACACTGTTACTGAAGTATAGGTAAACGAAGTAACTTTACAGACTTAAATGGATGCCGATAGTCCTGACAGCTATATTTTATGTCCAGCTGTCCAGAAATATTAGTGAGGCATCGAAGAGTCGTGTAATACAATAACTATGGCTTCTATTAGATTAATCAACCTCACATCATCAGCAGCAGCAGCACCATCATCATCATCATGATAGCAATACATCAGTGGTTCACACTAATGCTTAACTGCCACACAACCATGAAGAAACAGCAAACCCCATATAGGAAGAGAGAGGGAAAAAGAAGGTAACGGGAAGGAACCCAACTACTGAAAATGACTACGTCCGTATTCAAACATTCAACATCAAGGTGCCTACACCTTGCAAACAAACAACCGAGCTGCAAGTGAGAGTAAGGCGTCATCAGCAAGACATCTTCCTTACGGCTTTCACTGCCCCGCGTCATTAAATGCGCTCACTTCACAGACAACTCGGAAAAACAACGACAACATTCACGCCACTGAGCTCGATTGGCCGCCGTCCCACCTAGAGTCTCCAACTACCGACTCAGTGAGTCGCGAGGGCCCCAGCCCGGAAGACGAACACGACCCACAGTGGCCAACCCCTTCGTGAACGACTTCATTTCCCTACGCCAGGTCATTATCTGTCCACCTCGCACCTTACACCAGTCTCTCGCTAGTGTGACCGAACCAAGCTTTCTGTATTGTTGATCCGAAATCTGTCACATGGGAAGATTAGGAATGACAAAATTCAACCATGGCATCTCAAACTTTCGTGCTATGGCTCTCATGTCACGTGTCTCCCAGGTGAAGATAACCAAGTCGCTGATATACTGCCACACACCTATTATGTATCATCGACTGTCTGAAGGAGTTAGATGACATTGTGTCATCCACACGTTGTTCGAACGTTGCACTTTGTGTTCTGGAAACCTATCCTATTCAGTTGAGGAGGTGAAATATGCTATTTCACATTGTCCGACATCCGCGAAGTTAAAGTTCTAAATCCACGAAACAGAACTCTCATTACCGCGGCTGGACTCTCACGACGTCGAATATCGATTTCAATGGCCCTCTTCAGTCCACTGCCAATAACAAGTGATTATCAATCATCATTGGTGAGTACTCAAAAGTCTAGTTTGCATTCGCCTGTCCAGTTGTGACAACACCTAATGTTATTAAGTACTACTGCAACTGTTATCTGGTATGCTCTCTTACATACAACCAGATAAAGACCTTACCTTCACGTTCAAAGAACTGGATAGCCTTCTGTACACTGAAGGTAGTGCCGTCAGTAGAGCCACAACTTACAATCCCAAGCAAACGGACAGGTCAAGAGGCTGAACGGCATGCTTTGGTGAGCGATACCGCTCGCAATAAGATCAAGAGGAGTGTCAATGTATTGTATTAGGAATTTGTGTTGCTGGACAGTTTACATTTCACACGAATTTCGTGTACAGCAACGGGCGCAACCTCACACGAATGGCTAGTTGCTTATGACCGGAAATCAACTTCAGGTGTCTATACCGAACTGGCTCGCCGTTCTCCGAGACTGGTCTTACTGTGATTTCATTTAATATCCCCAAACTATACCCTTTTAGTTGATGCGGTCAAGTTACTCCAGTGCAATCCGTGATATGCTCACGTTCGCCTCCCCAGCGGAAAAGGATAGACGGTGGTCACTTTTCACCTAGCACCGAAAAGGTAATTTACATAGTCAACTCTCGATGTCTACTACTGACAACGCTTGATCTGATTCCCTTGCTAAAGCTCAGGGCCCAGCCGAGCTCGAGTCTGATGTTACTTGAATTTCAGAGCGATGCAGAATCTCTCCTTGACCGTTACATCGAAAATGCCGAGAGACTGGATGTAAAATCGCTGTTGGAAAAACAGCAGCGCACTTGTCCATACAATTTGAGAAACAGAGAAACATGATGTTACTGTCACGTTCCTCTGAAACCAGTTAAACGCCATCACTCGATGTATGCATTCCTAAGCATTTTATATGCAGCTATTGCAAGCGTCGTCACCACCACTTTTGCATTTAGTCCCAAAACACTTATGAAAAATACGGGAATACTGACTAGCAGGTGAGTCGCAACGTCAGCACAATTTTTTTAGGCATCGAAGTCCTCTCTGTTCGTGAGACATTTTTCGAAAAAAGCAAGGCGGTCAGCGCTGTCCGTAAATACACATTATCGAGTTTCATAAGGTTTCCAATGTTATCTTTCAGCTATCACACTAATGCTGTCAGATGAATAAATTCCAAATTATAGGCACCAACTCTTTTTAGTTCACAATCGGTCTTCTGTCTGCTTTCCGAGTACATTAGGCCTGTGGAAAAAAAAGATTTTTGGTTGAGGAAGGTTCGCGGCTACAGTTCGTGAGTTCTGTTGTTGTGGCCTCGTCGACCGTTATAAGTCCCTGAGGTGAAGACTTGTAAGAATCCTGCGTTTGGGAGGTAAAGAGAACCAAGTCAGCTGGGAGTCGTCCAGACTTAAATGGACATAGTTCAAGAATATCGAGAAGGGATGCATATGAAACAAGTCTTAGGTCAGTGTTCACCTCGGTAGTCGCTCGTTGGACACATCCGATGACAAGTCTTTTGCCGGGTCAGGATGCGCAATTCGAGTGGCATACTCAAGCAATGGTTCAATGCAGACTCCATAAGGTGTTTGAAAATATCGTTGGCCATAGTAGTATGACTGTAGTGAGCTGGTGTAGTAGATTGAACAAGGCCCATAGGGTCACTTGTAAGTCTGTGGATTTGAAATGTGTATAGACCATAGTAGCCCAATAATTCCTTTAAACTGTCTAAGCTATGCACTGTATTCCGTTATATAAGGATAAAGCTCGGTACTGTAATTCTTTCTGGTAAAGCGGAGTAGTTTTTTAGGTATCGTGCACAGATTTCAGGTTATTTTCAGTATGAGCTAAATTCATCCGGATCCAGTCAGCGTACCATATTCAGTATCCAGCGGGTATCTGTTACTCTGACGGGTAACTAATGAAAACGGGGTGTGCAACGTTATTGTGAACTGCAACAGGTAACAAAAACAGCCAGATGATGTGGGTAACAGTGTAAATCGGAATCTGAGACTGTGGAACTATCGCTGAAAGACTAACAAACAGCTTCGCAGAGAAAATCGGCCCAGCGATTTGATAGTCCTATAAAGATAGAATTGCTACCTGAGGAAGGTCGGCAGTGAGAGCCCGTGGAACCTCTTGTTGAGATCTCGCCGAACGCCGTTAGCCACTACAGTGGGGAATCGGTGCACGGGTCCCATGCTATAGAAAAGGCGTGTAAGAACTAAGCTGCCGCAAAATCGGAGAAATTTAAGGAGACTTTAAGATGTGACTCGTAAGAGATGCACCACAGACTAGCGTCTATTTTGGCGGTTTTTACTAGACACGTTCAATGGTGAACATTTTTTCTTAGGCTGGTGCATACGATTTGGCTGGTATACTCAAGTAGTGGTTCAATACGGATCAAATCGAGTGTTTGGAAAGCATTTCTGTCTGTGTGGGTGTTACGACCCCCTGAAAGAGGACAGCAAGAACGAGCGCAAA